>SNQJ01S0054969.1:45809-80721 GCA_010110895.2 Picea sitchensis | reverse complement strand
TTATTGCACTAATATATAAACATATGTTTATAATCATTATTAATAGTTTATGGTGTTCCATTTTAGAGAATTCTTAGGTCTTATATAGTCTAATGGCGTTAACATTACAACCCTAACCCTAACATTTTGACATCGTTAATATTTATTGTGTAGATCTGCAACCCTTACTTTCAACTTTTTGTCATGAAGATGGATCCTGGTATTGGATTCAAAATGTCGATAAAAATGACTCCTACTATTGATAATCCATAAGAACTAAATTTCACAATACGAGAATATTAAAAAAAATATTATCCAAGTACTTGATGAAATTGTTTGGGTTTAAGTGTTTAGGATTTATTCCTAATTGAATAATTTATTTTTTTAATTTTATACTGTAATTTTATGCATTTTGTCTTTGTTGTTGTTGACAATAGTGTCACCAAATATTTCGGTCCTCTTTACTGCTAGGACTTTGAGGAGATTCTTCAATACCTTCCACTTAGACACAGGTGGGTTTTCCCTCAATCAAGGGCCTTGGTGAAGCATTCCCACCAAGTCTATCCACAACCTTTTAGATTGAGCATTGAGAAATCTATTTTGTGCTCCTCTCGTGAATTATGGACACTAAAATAGACTTCTAGTTGTTGTGACCAACGATTCAAGTTATCTACTTCTACCTCATCTTCATAGAGCTTGATTTGACCTTCTCTTCTAATTTAACTTTGTGCCTTTGGTTTTTCTTTCTCTTTCCTCGACTCCTTATGATATTTTACCCTCTCATGAGATTTGGGTTTCTCCAAATAGATGTTGACCTTTTTCTCAAGAGTGGTTATGCGTATGACTATGCTCTTGGAAATACCAACTACTTGAGCTTCCAACCTCGTAAATATTCTTTCACCTTGATAAATAGATCCTACCCAACTCTCATATTCCATTTATGAGGATAGAAATTGTGTCTTAACCCTTCTTGTGTTGATCTCATAACCCATAGGGTAAAACTCTCTTGAAGATTTGGATTTTTTGAGTTGAGTAAGCATATATTATGCTCAAACAACAAAAATTCCCAAATAATACCTCTTTGATGCCAATGTGATTAGTAAACTTCCTTAGATATTCCAATGGTTGTCTCACCAAAGAAGATCAACAACTACAATGACTATAGTGAGACTATGGATGCATATTCATTTTTGAATTTTAAAGATATCAATTGAAAATAAAACACACCAACTAAATTATTTAACTTATGTCATATGAAATAAAAACTATAGTGGAAAGAACACACAAAAATTGGAAAACAAAGGTTTACGCTAGTGATGTAGGAGCATCATCAAAAAACACACATGGAGGGACAACTCAATGCCTCATTGCGCCTTTGAATCATTTCAGAATCTTAACCATTGGCGTTTCCTGCAAATCTTTTTGAAATGATCGAAAAATGAAGAAGATCAAACGCTTGGGAGCCGAGTGATCATGAGTGACCTAGGAGTTTCACTCCTAGTCTTGAATGCAACAGAAATTAAGTAGCAGTTAGTTTTGTTTTATTGAGTAGACGTGTAGTCGGGGGGGACCCTAAGAACCATCTGAAATAAATAGAGGTTTTGTACGCCCGAATGAGGCTGCTGCAAGTTAGTAGGAGTTTGTTGTGATTTAGTTGTTGCTGAGTTTTGTTGTTGTTTTATCATAGTTGTAGCCAATTTAGTTTTGAATGAATATAACAGAGGAAAATTGATCCAATGCATGGTGTTCCTACAGTTTACAATTCCCTGTTATTTTTGGTTTCATGAATGAATGAGTTATGTTGTTGAATACATGGAACTATGAAGTGTTTAGATAAGTTTCAATTGTTCTCGTCATTGAGTCCATGCAAGGTGTGCATACAGTACACAAGGAGTGCATTGACAAAGTTTATTTCAACTCAAAATATCAGAAGAGATAAACATGAAACTTCCTTTTGCAAGGAGTGCAAAGAGACTGCTACAAGGTTTGCACAGTCACCATTAGAACTTAAGACTTGCATGATAACATGTTGCAAGGAGTGCATAGATTAAAAAATCGACTAAGTGTCGAGAATGGGACTGTGAAGCGCAAGGAGTATGTAAAGAGATTTCATTGGAAGAAATCACTAAGCCCAAATTTCGTTAGAGATTCTGAGTTCACAAGGAGTGCGTTGGAATCAAGCTCAGGAAAGACAACAACCAAGAATCAACAGAGAGGAGGAAGTATTTTTAAGGTTTTGAAGTGATGACTAAGATCTGTTCAGAGGAGTGAGATCGTCCCAGGCCATTGGATCTGGGAAACGTTACACAGTTGTTAATCATGGGTTCTTTCGAGGCTTCGCGTATTGGAGGATTTGAAGTATTGAGGAGACAAAAATCCTGAAACCCGAAAGTCTGAAGTAAATATGGACCATGAGATCCAGAAGGAAGTGTGGCAACCGATCACAAGCTTTAGATAAAAGCTTGTGGGTTTCAGTTGAGATTTGAAATTCCCAAAACCTTAAGTCTGAAGTGAATCTGGACCGTCTGATCTAGAGGGACGTGTGGAAGAAATCCACACACTTCGAGAGAAAGAAAAAGTTAAGAGTTGAGATTTATGAAGTCTGAAATCCTGAAACAGTTAGAGCCATCGATTTGAGGAGGAAATGTGGAAGGAGATATTCCATTACGGAGAAAGTGAGATTTGAGAGTTGAAACTCCAAAACCTGAATCACGAAGTAAATCACGAGCGTTGATTTGAAAGGAGTAGATCTGAACTATTGATCAAGAGGTCCCACCTAATATCGCAAGATCAATGGTCATGTTGCATTGCAAGGACAAAAGGTGCTCGAAATTTAAAAATCTGAGAGTGGGCCACAACTGAAACCATGGTATTAGAAATAGGAGATGTGGCAGTTGGAGGTCAATTGTGGGGAGAAAAGTGGTGTGGCCTTAAACCACTTTAGGCCGCGCTCGCAATTGCATGTTTACGCAAGGACATAGCCCGAGGTCACATATAAGAAAGAGATAACGGAAGAAGAGCTAGTGCCTGGAACTAGCAGTTTAGCAGCGCGAAAGGAGAGGATGCAGGTCCCATAGAACCTACACCAAGACACTGGAAGGGTCTATGTTAAATAACTAGTGAGACCATTAAGGTTTCAGAGAGCCAATTTAGCTCCAAGAATTGAAGATCTTTGACTGGGAGGTCGAGTAGCCTGAGGAGAGAAGGGGGGTCTGCATCAAGTAATCCTTTGGTTAAAAATTCATGGACTCTTGTCCATGAGCTCCCGCACTGACTTTCCATGCTTTTGGATATCAACTTCATTTTCCCAACTGACATCTTCTATCAGGTGCCCCTTCCACTTGACCAAATATTCAAAACGGGTCTTCCTCGTGGTCTTCTTGCCAATCCTATGATCAATGATCTTCTCCATCTATGGTTTTTCTGCTACAGGCATTTGCTTCTCCCACTGAATCTTTTCCTGATATTCTAATCTCTCCGTGTCATCTTCCCTGTAAGGATACAAGTCTGATATTTTGAATATGGGCGATATGCCCACATCATCTGGAAACTCAATCTCATAGGCATTTGAATCAAACTTCCTTAAGAGATTACATGGCCCTATCTTATTCATATTCAACTTGTTATATGTTCCTCTTGGAAACCTTTCTTTCTTGAGATGTGTTAAAACCTAATCTCCTACTTTAAATTGAATCTCTCTGCGATGTTGATCAACTCTGCACTTGTAATCTTGGCTATGGATCTTCTGCATTTCTGTAGCAAAACCTTCTGCTCCAGCACTTCTCATCTCACTATGTTCCAAGTCTCTCAATTCAGCTACTCCTCTTGGCTGCATTCCATACAGTATTTGGAATGGGATATTTCTAGTGCTCCTATTTGGTGAGTCATTGTATGCAAATTCTGCTTATGGCAGAATCTGATCCCACTGATTATGATGCTCAGTAACCAGACTCCTCAATAAGTTTCCCAAACTTCTGTTCACCACCTCATTTTGTCCATCTATCTGAGGGTGATAAGATGAGATGAAGGACAAATCTATCCCTAAATTCTTCTACAATGTTCTCCATAAATGATCAACGAATTTGGTATCTCTGTCTAAGACAATACTTTTGGGTAATCCATGGAGATGAACAACTTCCTTGAAAAATAAATTTGCAACATGTGTTGCATCACTAGTCTTCTGGCATGGGATAAAGTGTGCCATCTTTGAAGAGCTATCGACCACCACGAATATGGAATCACATCCTCTTTGTGTTCTTGGTAGTCCCAACACAAAATCCATGATTATTGCATCCCAAGGTCTCTCTGGTATTGGCAATGGCTGATACAATCTAGTGTTTTGTGTTTTACCTTTTGCATGTTGGTAGATTCTACATCTGTTCACAAAATTTATCACTTATGTTCTCATACCTGGCCAGTAATATGCACTTCTTAACTATGCAAATTGTTTATCATGGTCGAAATGTCCAGCCAATCCTCCACTATAATTTTCCTTCAAAATGTTATCCCTCATTGAGCATTTTTTTATGCACAACTGATTTCCCTTGAACAACAATCCCTCTTGAATCATATGCTATGTCCACTGGCTCCTGCCTCTCAGCACATGATTTGCACATGCTTCGTATTCTTCCTTGAAATCTGGATCCTCACTGTACATTTCCTGAAGGTGTTCAAACCCTAATGTCTTCACCTAAAACTCCTGCAGAATCAAACAACTCCTTCTCAATGCATCGACAACTTTGTTAGCATTTCCAGAAATATGTTTTATGACAAAAGTAAAATTCTGGATAAACTCGATCTAGTTTGCATGTCTCTGATTCAATTTTTGCTGTCTGGTTATGAATTGTAAAGCCTGGTTATCACTATACAAGACAAATTCCTTTGGAACCAAGTAATGCCTCCATTTATTAAAGTCTTGAATTATGACATAAAACTCTTTGTCATATGTGGATTACTTTCTCTTAGTCTCATTCAGCTTCTCATTGAAGTATGCAACTGGTTTATTATCTTGGCTCAAGACTGCTCCAATTACATCACATCTCACTTGAATGTCTTTACAAAATTTGGTAAGACCAAAATTGGTCGTTCTCTTATCTTCTCCTTCAATATATTGAAGCTCCTCTCGGCCTCCTCTGTCCATTTAAAAGACGTGTGCCTCTTCTTCACAGTATCCATCATTGGTGCACAAATTCCACTAAAATCTCTGATGAACTTCCTATAGAAACTTGTTAATCCATGGAAGATTCTCGCTTCAAACATACTCCTTGGTGATAGCCATTATTTGATTTCTTTCACCTTCTCTGGATCCATCTTCAATTCATTTGAAGATATCACAAAACCCAAGTAAATGAGTTTTGTCTTCATAAAAGAGGACTTCTTTAGATTTATCAAAATATTCTCCCATTGTAGTCTCCTCATCACTAATGCCAGATGTATCAAATGCTCCTCTTCAGTCTTTCTAAAGACCAGTGGATCATCCATATATACAACCAAAATTTTTCCAATGAAATCTTTCAGTATTTCATTCATCAATCTCATAAAAGTACTTGGGGAATTTTTTAATCCAAATGGCATAACAAGCTACTCATACAAGCCTTCATTTGTCTTAAAGGTTGTTTTCGAGTTCTCAACTTCTCTCATTCTTATCTGGTGATATACACTTTTCAAATCTATATTAGAAAAGAAATTTGCTCCACTTAAACAATCCATTAAGTCGTCCATTATTGGCAAAGGAAATCTATACCTGATGGTAATCTTTTTTATGGCTCTTGAGTTTGTACACATTCTCCATCCTCCATCCTTATTTGGACTCAACACAGTTGGTACTGCACATGGACTCAAGCTCTCTTTGATGAAACCCTTGTCTAATAAATCTTGGACTTGGTTCTTTACCTCCTCATTCTCTTGAGGAGTCAATATGTATGTTTCTTTGTTTGGAAGGCTTGCTCCTAGTATCAAATCAATATGATGGATGAATGATGCTTATGATGGGTGGGAATGAGTTAGGAAAATCATCTACTACTATGTCAACAAAATTATCCAACAACTCCTGAACTTCTTCAGGCAAATCATCCATCAAAGTACTTGTAAGAAAAACTCTGGGTTTCCTCACCACAACAAACTGCATCTCTTGTTCCTTCTTGACTTCTCTCAGGAGTTCCTTCCCACTCATGAGAAGTATGCTTGTGATGGATTCTTCTTTTACTCTCTTCTCCTCTATTGGAAGCAAAATGTGTGTCCTACCATTCTTCTCCAAGGTGTATGTATTATTCCTCCCATCATGAATAAATTTTTTATCAAATTGCCATGGTCTTCCCAACAAAACATAACATACATCCATGGGAATCACATCACACAAAATTTCATCTATATATCCACCTATTTTAAATTCAATGAGGCATTGTTTAGTGACCATTACCTGGTGTCCTTTTTGCAACCATGAGACTTTGTATGGATTTGGATGTGCATTTCTCTCCAACTCCAATTTCTCGACCATCTCTATGGATACTAGATTGTCAATGCTCCCACTATCAATTATCACCTTGCATACTCTGTCTTTCATCTTGCAAGTTGTCCTGAATAGACTCTTCCTCTGCACTGGCTTTTCAATTTCTGATTCTGGTTTTAAGAGGACCTTCCTCAACATCGGGGATCTTCCATCCTCTGCAGCTTATGTTTCAACATTCCTTTTCTGTGCTTCATAAATATGAGCTTCACCTCCTCCTTCTTTCTTCTTTTTGGGACATTCCCAAGACATGTGTCCTTTCTTTCCATAGGCATAACACCTTACTTCTCCTCCTCTTCTTCTTCCTCTTCCTCTAGAAGAACTTCTTCCACCACCTTGTCTTCCTCGAGAAATTCCTCCTCTTTCTGAGTGACTATGTGGTTTCCCAATCCCATCTTTGGATTTATGTGCCTTATCATGGGCAACTCCCTTGCCTTTGCTTGGGCTTCTACCTCTGTTTAGTTGATTTTGTTTCCTGGCCAACTTCTCCTTTACCTTCAGAGCAATCTGATAAGCATCCTCTACTGTCCTCACTGACATTAGGATGATCTCATCATGGATTTCATACCTCAGGCCATTTATATACCTGGAAAATTTTTACTCATCTTTCTCTCATTGTCCAGTCCTGATATTCATCTTGTAGAACTCCTCCGTGTACTCTTTCACTATCATACCCTTTTGTATCAGTTTCTGTAACTTCCTGAAAATATTTATCTGATAATCTTTGGGCATGAATTTACCCTTTATATTGGCCACCATTCTGTCCCAATTATTTATCTTTTGTTTTCCTTTGCTTCTCCTCTCATCCTGCAGTTCATACCACCACAATGTTGCATTCCCTTTAAGTCTAGTGACAACATGTCTCACCTTTTTCTCCTCATCGACATCTTCATAGTCGAAATATTTTTCCATGGATCTTATCCAATCCAACAATTCTTCAGCATCCAAATTGCCTTCATACATTAGGACGTCTATTTTGGCTTTATCTCCCAATTTAAAAACCTCTCTCAGTAAGCGTTCCTTGGAAAAATGTTCTCCTGCAACTTCTTCGACTTCTACTTCTTCACTCTCTGCATCACTGATGTCCCCAACATTAGGTTCCCTCCTCTGCACTTCCTCCATCGCCTCTAATCTTGCACGAATCTCTCTCATTTCTATTTCCATTGTGCGATTGGATAAAGGTGGCTCCACACGTCTCCTTGGTGGAATTGTGTTGACCATCTCTCATACACAAAGTACACCTTCAAGGTATTTTTCTCTTCTTGAAAGCAATTCGAGGTTCTGATACCACTTGATGGTATCTGACTATTTCCTTTGTCTCCTTTTCCTGAAATCTACAGACGAAATCATGCTCTGATACCACTTGATGCAGACCCCACTTCTCTCCTTGGGATACTCGACTTCCTGGTCAATGATCTTCAATTCTTGGACTCGGATTGGCTCTCTGAAACCTTAATGGTCTCACTGGTGATTTAACACAGGCCCTTCCGGTGTCACTTGAATTGCAAAGTTCTATAGCGCCCACAACCTCTCCTTTTGCATTGTTGAACTTCTAGTTCTAGGCACTAGCTCTTCTTCCATTAGCTTCGTTGCAAGATACGGATATATATAAAATGTCACGGAACATAAATGAAATGCTAGAAATGGCGGAATAGCGATGGAAATATCGGCCTTAATCTTCACAATACGAAATGATATCACGCAGAGAGCCAAGCCAGCCGAAATAACACTTTTTGAATCGGTGTAATTTCACGGGCCTCTATGGGGCAACCTCCAGTCGAGCGAGCTCTATTACAATAATATCAAGCTAGGGTTCTCATACCCTTGACCTTTAATTATACTAATGAGAGAAGCATCTTGAGAAGATCCTTCTAGAAGCGGAAGCAACTATTAGGTCTTCTTACATCCACCATATTCTATTTTATTGAAGGTCATTCTTCGACCTTTATTACATCCGAGGCCACATTGATCTACCCTGTAATGGGGTTAGGACCTTAGCTTTATGTCCGCCCTTAAAAACAACCTTGTCCTCAAGGCTTGAGATGTAGGAACTGCTGCAGAATGGTAGCCGGTTCCCAAATGTATCTATGTTGGAGTCATGTCTTTCCACCGTACTAGCACTTCTTTGATGGTTCTCGGACGAAGACGATGCTCTCACGGTCCAAAGCTGTAGGGTTGTATGAAATGGATCCTTCTTGACTAACTCTGAAGAAGGTTGGTTTGAATTTGGCACTGGTTCCAATGTTCTTCAAGCCAGAACATGAAAAGCGGGATGTAGCGAATGAGCGGGAGATAATGATATGTGACTTGTTCCACGGCTTTAGAGGCGTGAGACCATAAAATTTGGGTGCTAGCCGACGCTTGCACCGGCCTTGAGGGGAAGTTTTGCTTATATGGTTCTGATCAACGAAACACTGATCCCCTTCACCACAGATTGGCGTTAAGAGCTGACCCAGTCGCTTCTTGCTGCTTCATTCTGTTCTGACCCATGACCAAGTTCTCTTTAAAGTGCGAAGGATATCCTCTCGGTATGAAAGTGTTGAGAATTAGGCCATACTGGACAACCGAGGTACCGGTAAGTATGAGAGAACTGATAGGGGCTTGTCCATACAACTGCTTCAAAAGGAGTCATCTGCATAGCAGTACGGTATGGTATATAGTGTTGTACGTCCACCATTAGGAAGGGGTAACCAATGGAATGCTTAGTGTTGTTTTTCATCACAGCTTACCTCAGATGAGTTTTAAACACTTGTTGAGGACTTCCATTTGACCATCTATCAGGGGATGATAAGCTAAGGTAGTGAAGATACAATTGTATATGGCACCAGCAGAGTTCTTACCCAAAAATTACTTGTAGTTAGGTCGATCAGAAACAATAGAGTTTGGCATGCCATGAGCTTGAATACCTGATCCATGAAATTTTGAGCAACTTGTGGATCGCGATTGAATGGGTGTGAAAGAGCACAAAAATGAGCATACTTGGAAGAAGCGATCCACCACCACCATTATCCGCGGTTATTCCTCGATTTGGGTAAGCTGTAATAAAGTCCATAGAGATATCCTTCCAAATGCTCGAGTCGAGGCGGTTGGAGTGCACGAGATTTAGTGTTTCTCCTTGTTTAGCGTTGGCATACCTCACATTGACCACAAACCACAGTTTCCTGTTTCATACCATCCCGGAAGAAGGAACGTTTAACTTCACGTATGTTTTGGTGAACCCTAAATTTACTTATTTATTAGGTGTAATATGCTCCGAGTATCGTGGATTTGAGCTTAGTTGTTTACTTAAATACAAAAGCGACCTTTGTATGAGCTCATCCACAAATACAAAGAGTACCACAGGGAGCACGCACCTTGTTCTGCGGTTCTTTGCGAATTAGATCGCGAACTTTTAGGGTCTTATGACCATTCACGGTGCGCAACTTGCAATAATCAGTCTGATGAAGGAAGAGAAAAAAGGTCCTTAGTCTTCATATTTCGGGTGGGTGTCACACTTACGCTACATTACATCTTTTCCATACTTGTAAATGATCTCATAATCATATCCAAAGAACTTAGTGACCCATTTTTTTATCACAGGAGGAAATCGTTGTATCGAGTATTTGAGGCTTTGATGATCAATCTTAATTTGTAAGCGTTTCCACAAGAGATAAGGACACCAAAGATCAACTGCATGCAGAGTAGCCAACATTTTCTTTTCATAAATAGGTTTGCCCGGATTCTTTTTAGACAGTTGTTTACTAGTAAAGGCCAAAGTTAGACCCTCTTACATGGGGCCGGATCAATGCACCTTTTCCTGATGCGTCGCATTTCAACACAAATTTCTTTGTGAAGTTGGGAAGAGCGAGCTGGAGTGGTGCACATGGCCATCTCTTTAAAGTTTGAAAAGCTTGGCTTATTTCTTGGGGTCCAATTGAAAGAGTTCTTTTAAGGAGAGCCATGAGAGGTGATGTAATAATCTTTCCATAGTTCTTGATGAACTTATGATAATACCACAGCAGAGGCCCAAAATCCTTTGCCAATCTTTTGAGAGTCTTAGGGTCGCGGCCAATCTTGCATAGCTTCAATGATTTTTTCCAGGCCCTGCAGCATGCATCCTTGATATGACCATTATTCACCGCCCGGATGCACCAAAAGCATTTAGTTCTTCGGGGAAAAGGCGTCGGCCGAGACAGTAGCTAAAGAACTTGATCCACATGAGTCGAGATGGTCTATCCATGTCTTACTATATATGAGGATATCATCGAAAACTAAGATAAAATGGCAGAAGGAAAGTGAGGAAGACATGGTTCATGAGGATAAGGAATTATGGTAAGCCCTCCTTAGTCTGGCCGTCTTAGGAATGTCGGACGCTCTTCCTTATGGATGCAGTATTAGCGGCGAAGAGTCAATTTTGGTGAAGAATTGGGCTCCACTTAGTTCATCCAGGAGGTTATCAATGATCGGAATGGGAAATTGTCTTTGATGGTGAGTTTATTGAAACCTGGAAATTCAGGACACATTTGCCAGAACCTTCTTTCTTTAGGACCATGATGGCCAGGAGGAATAAGGATGTTACTAGGATGGATGACTCGACGATAAAGGAGTTCCTGGATCATTTTTCAATTTCATTCTTTTTGGGCAAAGGGTGGCGATATGGGCGTATGTTAGGGAATTTTGGGACAAAGGGGAATGGAATGATCATGGACCGTAGGAAGGGAGTCAAGAAGTGGAGGAATCTTTGTTTGATGTTTAGACAAGAGGGCTTGGAGGTCTTAGGGCGGGTGGGATCTGTGGCTTGAATGGCACAGGTTGGCTATGACACCCGAATGACCTTTTTTTTGCAATTTCTCCATGCGATGAGAAGCCCGATGATTTCGGGAGAACCCACAATGATGCCTTGAAATTTATGTTTGCTTGGCCTCCTTGGTCGAATTGCATGGTTAAGTTACGAAAGTCCATGAGAATGGGACCCAAAGGTTCTGAGCCATTCGGCACCAGCCCTGTCTCGTAACCTCCATGTATGTAGCAAACATATCACGATTTGAGGTTGTAGTCACCTATTTGGAGCATACATTTTCATGGCGCCCTCCACATTTCATGGAACGACCACCATTGGCAATCATGATTTGGAAATTATTAGCAGCATGGATATAACAGTGGGTTTCTTGGCGTCGCGGCCGATGAATAAAATTGTGGGTACCGCCACTATCAACCAAGATGATCACCTTTGATTAGCAGTAAGCGATTGGCTTGAGAGTTTGGAAGCGGTGAGAGCATTGAGGGGAGATGATGGGTTCCTGCGGTGGCGGGGGTTGGAAGGAGGTTTATTTGGAGGTTTAAAGTGGCTGGCTGAGGCGCAGGGGAAGAGTCATCATCATCTTCTTGAATATCTTGAGATGGCCATAAAGGCTTTTGTTCCTTACATTTGTGGCACAGGAAATGTTGTCATCACATTTATAATAGAAGCCTTTGAGTTGTCATTATTATTTCAGCGGGTCAATTTTGGATTTTTAGAGCGGAGGGAAGCGATTAAGAGGTTTTACTGGTTTAGGGTGCGGGATAAGGAAGGCTTACGGTTTTTGAGAAGAAACAATTTGTTGTACTTCTTTGGCTTTTTTGGTAGCCTCCACCCAGAGTCGTGGAGTCGAGCCATGGGGACATGGGCCCTAATCTCCTCCTTAAGGGCACTGATAAAACACTCTCAAAAAGCTGCTCCAGTCATACCCTCATCAGAAAAAGCCAAAGCGCTCAAAGAAGCTATGAAGTCTTATTACTTTGATTACTTCAATTTTGTCAAATGGCCCAAATGGTTGATTATTAGATTGTCAAAGCGTTCATAAAGCTCGGCAACAAATTGGGTCGAAGCAATATATCCTTGACGAGGAAGTTTTTTTCTCCATTGCCGCCATTTAGCGTTCTTGATCTATATGGAGAACACCATACGAGAGTTCGGCCAAGTCATGAATGTAATGTTGTAGAGAAATAATGTTCCATTTTGTGTGACCCAACCCGATTGATTCACGAGCCATCAAATTTAGTTACATCCACCAGCGGAGGGCGTATGTCCCTTTGAAAATGATGGTTAGAAAGGAATGGAAAATTTTCTCCTTCGGTCTTTTTAGGTGCATCATCATCAAGAGGGATTTTGATTTTGGTACAGAGTGATAGAAAGACAGATTCAAGTTCATTTTGACTTCCACCATTCTGCGGTTGCGTAACTACATGGACTGATACATTCATGGAGGTATCATGGGGAGTGCAATAGTAGCATTGAGTTGTTACACTTCTTGTTGGAGTCTCAAGTAAACCCGGTTAGAGGTGTTGAAGCGGGATTCTAGTTCTTGGTTATGGGTATGAGCCATGATGTGGTGGTAGGGAAGAGGCGTGAAATTCGAGAATTATGAGAAAAATGATAGGTAAAAGTGATAAGGGAAAATAGATGAATCTAATGGGATAGGTCTCAAATAATGGTGAAAAATGCGTGAAGAGGTCGCGAGGGGTTGAAATTTTTTGCAGAAAAATGGTATGGAGAATGTGTGAGCCGAAGAGATGAATCTAATGGAATGGAGTCTCAAATAATGGTGAAAAATTTCCGGACCTTTTTTTTTTTGAATTCTGGTACGTAGGGTTATCGTTAGTCGAAGAATCTTCCGCGATCTTGAAATCTGATGCAGACGAGTGTATTTGCCAACCTTTCGAATCTGGATGATGCGAGTTAATAGATCTCAGCGGTTTAATTTGTTTATGTTGCGACATGTTCCCCAAAGGGTTAAGGTATTCAAGGGTTCTGCAGAAAATGGTTTTACCACAGTACTATAGCTCTCCCGATATATGTCACGGGGTCAACGGTAGTACTCGGCCCAATATCTCGGGGCACTAACTAAGGAGGATAGGCAGTACCCTTAGCCGTACTACCAGAATACCCAAGTACTAGAGAGTATCTTCGAGTCTTTGTTCTGGGGGTGAGCACTACCTGTGATCCAAGCCGGTAGATAGGTTTATCTCTGACTTTAGAAATCTAGGTGGAGATGCGTACCGCGGTGTTGTCTGATGCTACCACTCGAAGGGGTACCAATAGGGGTTACAAGGGTGGCCCACGAGGGCGTGAGCTTCACGAACCACTTGTATTTCTGGCGTGTATGAATCCATCAACCAAGGGTTTATGCGGCGACGGATCTGTGGCTTAGAGACGGCGGAATACGTCTCTACACTGAAAAAAATACCCACAATTTACGCCAAGGAAAGTTATACATTACCTTGCAAGATACCGGATATATAAAATGTGCAGAGCGAGAGTAAGAATGCTAGATATGCAGAATAACAGTGAAATATCCGGCATAATCTTCACAATGCACAGAAGTGATCATGAAATAGCAGCATAAATAGCACTTTGAATCGGATAGCAATGTTCACGGGCCTCTTTGAGGGCAACCTCGATCGGCGAATACGGTACAATAATATCCAAGCTAGGGTTTTCATACCCTCGACCCTTATTCATACTATTAAGAGAGAAGCATCTGGGAAGATCCTTCTAGAAGCGAAGCTTCTATTAGGTCTTCTTATCGCCTTCTATTTTATTGAAAAGGTCTGCATTAATATTGACCTTTATTACATCGAATACATTGATCTACCTATGTGCGGGTTAGGACCTTAACACTTTCGTTCCCATATGTGACCTTGGGATATGTCCACACATAAACACATGGTTGCGGGCATGACCTAAAGTGGTTTAATGCCACACCGCTTTCTCTGTAATTCACCTCCAACTGCCACGTCTCCCATTTCCAATACCATGGTTTCAGTTGTGGCCCACTCTTATATTTTTAAATTTCAAGCACTTTATGTCCCCACAATCCTGCGTGACCATTGATCTTGTGATCTCAGGTGGGACCTCTCGATAAATGGTTCAGATATGCTCATTTCAAATCAACGCTCATGAGATACTTCACAATTCGGGTTTCAGAGTTTACTCTCAAAAAATGGTTCAGATATGCTCATTTCAAATCAACGCTCATGAGATACTTCACAATTCGGGTTTCAGAGTTTCAACTCTCAAACATCACTTTCTCCTCAATGACATATCTCTTGCCACGTGTCGTCCTCAAATCGACGGCTCTAACTGTTTCAGGATTTCAGACTTTAGAAATCTCAACTCTTAACTTTTTCTTTCTCTCGAAGTGCGCATATTTCTTCCACACATCCCTCTGAATCTGACGATCGAGATTCACTTCAGACTTTGGGTTTTGAGAATTTCAAATATCAATTGAAACCCACAAGATTTTATCCAAAGTTCCCGACCGGTCACAGTTGACGATTAAAATCACAACGAAGTTTTTCTCACAAAGTGTTGCTAAAGCCTATTATTATAAAAGATAAATAATACTAGTAGGTGGGATCCTCTTGTAGACTAGAGAGAGGATCTGGTTCATATTTGATGTTTGTGCTGATGTTTGACACTGCTTACATGGTTGATGATATATTGTTTTTATTGGGTATGGATTGAGCTTATGAAGTATTGGTTCTTTATGTTACTATGACCTATGCTATTCATTGATACCATTATTATCTGTTCTTGGGACACCTTCACAATAGACATGTTTGATCTAGATTTTATGAGGAGAATGAAATGACTACATATTATTAACAGGTGCTTAACAAAAAATAACAGAGATACAATAAAATTGGTTTTCTATTCAATAAGGAAATAAGATGAAACCATAAAATGCAACGGAAAACAAGCTTGCTAGAATGGTGGTGGCTTATCTATGAGAAGAGATGTGAAGGCTGTGCTTATTCGCAAGAAGATCATTACAATGAGGCTCTGAAGGAATTTTTACAATAAAAAAGAATGCCAAAAAACCTATACATCCAAAAACCTAACCCTAGGAGATGAAGCGCCAAAAGTCATGTGGGCTCCGTTTGGGTAAGTTAGTACATCAACTTCCTGGGGTCGCAACTTTTGCATACGATCTTCGTTTTAGGCACATGATAGACCATTGGAAAGGTATCGTCGAGGAGGTTCATTTTGGGGAAACATGAAATGAACCTCCATGTTGCTCCCCATTTTCCCAAAAAAATTCATTTAGGGCCTCAAAACGGCTCCAAAAATTTCAGGACCCAAAAAAGCTGCTAAAAATAGTAAATTACCAAAATTGCTAGAAAATTGTTTTGAACCAGTTGGAAAAGGTGGGTGGCCAATGATATCCACCTGGATCAATCCTCTTTACTTAGGAATCAATGGTCTCCATTGCGTGGAGTTCCCCCATCATATGAGGAAATTTCTACTGAATTTGGCCCTGGGTGAGGCACTTGCCTTGGTGCAGGAGCTGCCCTGCTTTGACGACTCACTAGTACATTTGGGTCAAATTCCAATGAAACTTTCAATGCAATTTCCACTTTATATTTTTGAGAGAACGACAAACAACAGACCCCCTCAAACGTCATTTCACATGATGTCTCTTTTTCGATGACATAGATTTCGTCTTTAGTGCAACGTTTCATGCAGACACGTGTCATCTTGGATTTGACTGTCCAAACCCCATATATCCGTCGTAAGAACAACGTATTGGAGGTGGCAAGAGCGACGTCTTGGAGGTGGCAAGAGTGACATCTTAAAGGTGGCAAGAGAAATGTCTTGGAGGTGGCAAGAGTGACGTCTTGAAGGTGGCAAGAGAAACATCTTGGAGGTGCCAAGAGAGACATCTTGGAGGTGGAAAGAACGATGTCTTGGAGGTGTAAAGAATGACATATTGGAGGTGGCAAGAGAGACGGCTTGGAGGTGGTAAGACCGACGTCTTGGAGGTGGTAAGAGAGAAATTAAGAGGTATCAACTACGACGTGGTTGCTATGGGAGTGACACTCTTGGAGGTGGCAAGAGTGATGTCTTGGAGGTGGAAAGAGAGATGTCTTGGAGGTGGAAAGAGAGACGTTAAGAGGTATCAGCTCCGACATGGTTTCTATGGGAGCGACACTCCAAGACGTCACAATAGGGACTGTGTTGTAGTTATTTTAAAAAAAATACAATATCAATACTAAGAGGGACATGTACATTAATCTTTGCTAAGATATTAGCCATATCAATATTTAAATCTATATCATTAGTCTTGGAGCTGGCAAGAGAGATGTTAAGAGGTATCAAATCCAACATGGTTGCTATGGGAGCGACACTCCAAGACGTCACAATAGCGACTATGTTGTAGGTATTTAAAAAAAAAAAATAGTATAAATACTAAGAGGGACATGTACATTAACCTTTGCTAATATACTAGCCATATCGATATTTAAATCTATATCATCGGTCTTAGGCAAGGTTTGTTGAGGAGGAGGACTAACTTCCAATGGTAAAGGGGGTCTTATCTAATGAGGTTTAGGATCACTAGGATATGTCTCGGGTGTGTTATCACACGAACTCACAATTGTTGAGATAAAGTCCGAAAGCTCAAGTGCAATCATGTGTAACTTAAAATAGTGGAATAAAATATATAAATAGTGTCAAAGTATAGTGTTTTAGTTAATTATTAAAATTATTTTAATATTTATAACTTAAAATCACTAATTATTAATTAAGTGGTAACACTCTTAATATCAATATAGTAATCTAAAAGGTATTATGATAGTGTTGTTTAGTAATATAAAAGGTATTATAATAGTGTATAGTAGTGTTTTAATAATAGTTAGTAGTATCATAATAGTTGGTAACAATAGTAGAACTATGTAGTAATAATAGTGATAAAATAAATAATAGTTGTATAATAGTCCTAAATAGTGTTAGATAACATTATTTAATAAAATACTAAAATGTCATTATTACTATAAAGTGTTATATATACATTAATACTATGCTATTAATACATTAATATAAATAATAGTAATATTTAGTTTAATTTAAGTAAACCTTCAGATCCTATAATCCTATAATGACAATAAGAAATTAGAGAAATTTAAGAGATCCAAGGGAGAAACCAAGAAAAAACTAAAAGAAAAAAAGAAGAAAAATAAGGAGAAAAGGAGAAGTCAAACCTTGCTACTCAAACCTGATCATTCATGGTATCTTTGTTGGCTTATTAAGTGTAGTCAACTGTAGCTTACTTCCAACCCACCATATTTGTTTATGTTGTTAGGATGTTCGATTATCTCTAGGGCTTCTCTTATGCATCGTTTGTAATACAATTTTCTTTAGCAAGGATCATGTTATCCTCTAGGCATACACGATGTTTTTTTTTATAGAGTGTTCTGCTAAGACTGAGGTGTGAATGCATTCTTTTTTAATGTCCCCTTCATGTTATTTAATCCTTATTTGGAATGATCTTCCAGTTTCTTCAATGTGTCTCTTCCCACATGAGAAAGAAACCTTGTAGACACCTTTTTCGTAGCGTTGGTGTATGGGGTCTTTGATCAACCTCATTCTTTATCTAATGGTTATTAGTGGTTTGAAATAGGTAGTAATCTCCTTTATTTTGAAAATTTTAGAAATATTATATGTGACCCCTCAGATGTAGGGAGTATACACCTTCTTATCATCGGACTAGTTGTTTCTAGAGATAGACACTTTCTGTTATTTTCTTACTTCCTTCTTAATGTCCTTATCCCTGTATCCTATGTTCCTAAAGACTTCCGTAAGGTGGTTTATCTCTTGTTCAATATGTTCATCATCCAAGATTCTTACTTCCGTTCTTGCTAGGGTATAGAGAATCCCTATCTTTTGTGAAGGGCGATGGTGGGATTTGGCATGAAGGTAGTTTTTTATGTTGTATTTATTCCTAAAGACCCTATGCCCAAGTGAACCACCTTTCTTTTCGATAATAATAACATCAAGAAAGGGAATGCTCATGTTCTCTTCAAGTTCCATGGTGAACTTGATGTCATCAAGAATGACATTTAGGTGTTGAAAAAAATTGTTTAATTCCTCTTTTTCATGAGGCCATATGACATTTGTATCATCCACACACCTCTTCCATATAGAAGTGTTTAGAGGGTATGATTCAAGATCCTTATTTTCAAATTTCTCCATGAAGAGGTTGACCATAATAGGGGACAATGGTGACCCCATGGCCACACCACTTATTTGTTTGAAAAATCTCCCTGGAAACTAAAAAAGGTTGATCTCAAACATAGTTTTTCCAATCTTGTTGTTTGAGGGTCTCTGACTTATTTGATAACTTGAATGGATTTGTTTAACATAATTTTTGTAAAGAGTGAAACCACATTGAAACTAATGAGCATGTCCCCTGGTCCTACCTTTTCTTCTTTTATGAGTTTTACAAATTCATTTGAATATTTTATGTAAGACTTAGTACTACCTATTAAGGGTCCTAGGATCTTAGCTACATCATTTTATAGTTCATAGTTTGGGGAACCAATTATGTTGATAATAGGTCTGAGTGGAATCCCTTATTTTTTAATCTTCAAAAGTCCATAGATTCTTGGGATGATTTGACAGTTAGGAATAAGTATATTCTTTGTTATTTCGTCAAGGTTAGATTCTTTAATTATGTTCTTGACCTATTTGATAACCTTGGAGATAGAGTTGTTCCTTAGCTTCTTGTAACTTCTACTGGTGGTAAGGTGCTCCATCATCTTAGTTTTGTAGTCTATCTTGTTCATTATGACTATGGATCCACCTTTGTCTTCCTTCAAGACTTTTATATCCTCATTATTCTTTAAGTTTCTCAGGGCTTCATGCTCCTTCCTCCTAAAATTACTCTTTGGTGGTTTCACCATTCTTAAAACACTAGCGTAATCTTGTCATATGGACTCTTTTTATTCATCGTGCAAGGATTTAATGAAGTAATAAAAGAAGAGAAAGTATCCATTTCTAGAAACAACAAGTACGGTAATATGAAGGCATGTATTCCCTACATCTGAGGGGTCATATATAATATTGCTAAAATCCAGAAAAGAAAGGAGATTACTACTTTTAAATCACTAATAATCATTAGACAAAGAATTAAGTATGTCAAAGACCCATAGACCAATGCTAGGAGTGTCTACAATGTTTCTTGCTTGTGTGGGAAGAGATACATTGGAGAGACTGGAAGATCATTCCAAATAAGGATTAAAGAACATGAAGGGGACATTAAGAACAAACACATTCACTCCTCAGCCTTAGTAGAACACTCTATCGAAACAAACCATCATTTATTCCTAGAGGACACCAAGATCCTCACTAAAGAAAACCTATATTACAAACCACACATTAGAGAAGTCCTAGAGATAATCAAGCATCCTAACACCATAAACATAGATGGAGGGTTGGAAGTATGCAATAGTTGGCTCCCCTTAATAAGACAATAAAGAGACCACGGATGGTCAAGTTTGAGTAGTAGGGTTTAACTTCTCCTTTTCTCCTTATTTTTCTTCTTTTTTCTTTTAGTTTACTCCTGGTTTCTCGCTTAGATACATTATATTTCTCTAATTTCTTCTTCTTATTATAAGATATTAAGGTTTAATTAGGTTAAACTCGATATGACTATTATTTATATTAGTATTTTAATATCATAGTGTTAATGTAAGTATCACACTCTATAGTGATAATGAAATTTTAGTATTTTATTTAATGTTATCTAACATTATTTAGGACTATTATATAACTATTATTACTACATAATTCTACTCTTATTACTAACTATTATGATACTACTAATTATTATTAAAACACTATTATAATACCTTTTATATTACTAAACAACACTATCGTAATACCATTTAGATTATTATATTGATATTAAGAGTGTTATCACTTAATTGACAATTAGTGAATTTTTTGTTATAAACAATAATATAATTTTAATAATTATCTAAAACATTATACTTTAATAATTTTATATATTTAATTGCACTAATATATAAACATATGTTTATAATCATTATTAATAGTTTATGGTGTTCCATTTTAGAGAATTCTTAGGTCTAATATAGTCTAATGGTGTTAACATTACAAACCTAACCCTAACGTTTTGACATCGCTAGTATTTATTGTGCAGATCTGCAACCCTTACTTTCAACTTTTTGTCATGAATATGGATCCTGGTATTGGATTCGAAATGTCGATAAAAATGACTCCTACTATGGATAATCCATAAGAACCAAATTTCACAATACGAGAATATTAAAAAAATTATTATCCAAGTACTCGATTAAAATGTTTGGGTCTAAGCGTTTATGATTTATTCCTAATTGAATAATTTATTCTTTTTAATTTTATACTGTAATTTTATGCATTTTGTCTTTGTTGTTGTTGACAATAGTGTCACCAAATCTTTCGGTCCTCTTTATGGCTAGGAATTTGAGGAGATTCTTCAATACCTTCCACTTAGAGACAGGTGGGTTTTCCCTCAATCAAGGGCCTTGGTGAAGCATTCCCACCAAGTCTATGCACAACCTTTTAGATTAAGCATTGAGAAAGTTATTTTGTGCTCCTCTCGTGCGTTATGCACACTAAAATATACTTCTAGTTGTTGTGACCAACGATTCAAGTTATCTACTTCTACCTCATCTTCATAGAACTTGATTTGACCTTCTCTTCTAATTTAACTTTGTCCCTTTGGTTTTTCTTTCTCTTTCTGCGAATCCTTATGATAGTTTTCCCTCTCATGAGATTTGGGTTTCTCCAAATAGATGTTGACCTTTTTCTCAAGAGTGGTGATTGGTATGACTATGCTCTTGGAAATACCAACTACTTGAGCTTCCAACCTCGTAAATCTTCTTTCACCTTCATAAGTAGATCCTATCCAACTCTCATCTTCCATTTATGAGGATAGAAATTGTGTCTTAACCCTTCTTGTGTTGATCTCAAAACCCATAGGGTACAACTCTCTCGAAGATTTGTAATTTTTGAGTTGAGTAAGTTTATATTGTGCTCAAACAACAAAAATTACCAAATAATACCTCTTTGATGCCAATGTGATTAGTAAAATTTCTTAGATATTCCAATGTTCATCTCACCAAAGCAGATCAACAACTACAATGACTATAGTGAGACTATGGATGCATATTCATTTTTGAATTTTAACGATATCAACTGAAAATAAAACACACCAACTAAATTATTTAACTTATGTCATATGAAAGAGAAACTATAGTGGAAAAAACACACACAAATTATAAAACACAGGTTTAAGCTAGTGATGCAGGAGCATCGTCAGCAAGCACATGTGGAGGGACAACTCAATGCCTCACTGTGCCTTTGAATCATTTCAGAATCTTAACCATTGGTGTTTCCTGCAAATCTTTTTGAAATGATCGAAAAATAAAGAATATCAAACGCTTGGGAGATGAGTGATCACGAGTGACCTAGGAGTTTCACTCCCAGTATTGAATGCAATGAAAATTAAGTAGTAGTTAGTTTTTTTTTTCTCAAGTAGACGCTTAGTCCAAGGGGACCCTAATAACCATTTGAAATAAATAGAGGTTTTGTATGCTCGAATGAGGCTGTTACAAGTTAGTAGGAGTTTGTTGTGATTTAGTTGTTGCTGAGTTTTGTTGTTGTTTTATCATAGCTGTAGCCAATTTATTTTTGAATGAATATAACAGAGGAAAATTGATCCAATGCATGGTGTTCCTACAATTTACAATTCCCTGTTATTTTGGTTTCATGAATGAATGAGTTATGTTGTTGAATACATGAAACTATGAAGTGTTTAGATAAGTTTTAGTTTTTCTCTTCGTTGAGTCCATGCAAGGTGTGCATACAGTCCACAAGGAGTGCGTTGACAAAGTTTATTTTGACTCAGAAGCTTAGAAGAGATAAACGCGAAACTTCCCTTTGCAAGGAGTGCAGAGAGAGTACTGTAAGGTGTGCATAGTTGCCTCAAGAACTTAAACCTTGCATGAGAACCTGTTGCAAGGAGTGCATATATTCAAAAATCGACTAAGTTTTGAGAATGAGACTGTGAATGCAAGGAGTGCATAAAGAGATTTCGTTGGAATAAATCACTAAGCCTGAATTACGTCAGAGATTCTGAGTTCGCAAGGAGTGCATCATAATCAAGCTCAGGAGAGACAATGACCAAGAATCAACAGAGAAGAGGAAGTTTGTTTAAGGTTGCGAAGTGATGACTCAAATCCATTCACATGAGTGAGATCGTCCCAGGTCATCGGATCTAGGAAAAGTTACGCAGTTGTTAATCACAGGTTATTTTGGGGCTTTGCAAATTGGAGGATTTGAAGTATTGAGGAGACAAAAATCCTGAAACCCGAAAGTCCAAAGTAAAGTTGGACCATGAGATCTAGAAGGACACATGGCGACTGATCACGAACTTTGGATAAAATCTTGTGGGTTTCAATTGAGGTTTGGAATTCCCAAAACCTGAAGTCTGAAGTGAATATGGACCGTCAGATCCAGAGGGATGCGTGGTAGAAATCCATGCACTTCGAGAGAAATAAAAATTTATGATGTTGATATTTTCGAAGTCTAAAATCCTAAAATGATTAGAGCCATTTATTTGAGGCGGACACATGGTAGTAGATTTGTCATTGCGGAGAAAGTGAGGTTTGAGAGTTGAAACTCTGAAACCTGAATTGCGAGGAAAATCATGAGCGTTTATTTGAAAGGAGAATATCTGAACCGTTGATCGAGTGGTCCCACCTAATATCACAAGATCAATGGTCACACTGCATTGCGGGGACACAAAGTTCTTGGAATTTAAAAATCTGAGAACGGGTCGCAACTGAAACCATGGTATTGGAAATGGGAGACATGGCAGTTGGATGTGAATTGCAGAGAGAAAAGAGGCGTGGCCTTAAAACACGTTAGGTCGCACTCACAATCATGTGTTTATGCAAGGACATAGCCTAAGGTAAGAGACGGGAAAGAGCGAACGAAAGAAGAGCTAGTGCCTAGAACTAGCAGTTCAACAATGCAAAAGGAGAGGTTGTGGGTGCCATAGAACCTACACCAGGACACTGGAAGGGCCTGTGTTAAATCGCTAGTGAGACCATTAAGGTTTCAAGGAGCCAATTAGGCTCCAAGAATCAAAGATCCTTGACCGGGAGGTCGAGCAACCCGAGTAGAGAAGGGGTGTTTGCATCAAGTACTCCTTTGGCCAAAAATTCATGGAATTTTGTTCATGAGCTCCCACACTGAATTTCCATGATTTTGGATATCAAATTCATTTTCCCAACTGGAATCTTCTATTGGGTGCCCATTCCACTTGAACAAATATTCAAAATAGATCTTCCTCCTGGTCTTCTTTCCAATCCTATGATTAACAATCTTCTCCATCTATGGTTTTTCTGCCACAGGCATTTGCTTCTCCCACTGAATCTTCTCCTCATCCTCTGATCTGTCTGTGTCATCTTCCCTATAAGGATACAGGTCTCATATGTTGAATATGGGTGACATGCCTACATCATCTGGCAACTCAATCTCATAGTCATTTACATCAAAATTCCTTAAGATCTTCCATGGCCCTATCTTCTTCATCTTCAACTTGTTATATGTTCCTCTTGGAAACCTTTCTTTATTGAGATGTGCCAGAACCTGATCTCCTACTTCAAATTGAAGATCTCTGCGATGTTGATCAACTCTACACTTGTACTCTTGGCTAGGGTTCTGCAATTTCTCTCTGATCTGGCTATGGAGCTTCTTCATTTCTGCAGCAAAACCTTCTGCTCCAGCACTTCTGATCTCACTATGTTCCAAGTCTCTCAATTCAACTACTCCTCTTGGCTGCATTCCATACAGTATTTGGAATGGGCTCTTTCCAGTCCTCCTGTTTGGTGAGTCATTGTATGCAAATTTTGCTTGTGGCAGAATCTGATCCCAATGATTATGATGCTCAGTAACCAGGGATGATTTTAAGGATGGAAATTTATTTTAAAATGCAGAAACTTTGGCGAATCTTAGTAATCCTTCATATGCCAACAATAAATGTTTGGCGATATTTTTGTAAAAGCTTTAAAATTTCTAAGGATTCTATATAGTTTGTATATTTTTTTGGCGATTTTTAAGGTAAAATAATTTTATTCTATAGAATTTGGGAGAATCATTGTTAGAATAGAGAATCTTTTTTTGGGAAAAACCATGTAAAATTAGCCCATGAGAGAAATTTATCCCCTAAAATCATCCCTGTCAGTAACCAGACTCCTCAATAAGTTTCCCAAACTTTTTTTCACCACCTTAGTCTGTCCATCTGTCTAAGGGTGACAAACTGAGATGAAGGACAAATGTGTCCCCAAGTTCTTCCATAGTGTTCTCCAGAAATGACCAATAAATTTGGTATCTTTGTCTGAGACAATACTTTTGGGTAATCCATGGAGACGAACAACTTCCTTGAAAAATAAATTTGCAACATGTGTTGCATCACTAGTCTTCTGGCTTGGGATAAAGTGTGCCATCTTTGAAAATCTATCCATTACCAGGAATATGGAATCACATCCTCTTTGTGTTCTTGGTAGTCCCAACATAATATCCATGCTTATTGCATCCCAAGGCCTCTCTAGTACTGGAAATGGCTGATACAATCCAATGTTCTGTCTTTTACCTTTTGCATGTTGGTAGATTCTACATCTGTTCACAAACTGTATCACTTTTGTTCTCATACTTGGCTAGTAATATGAACTTCTTAACTATGCAAATGTTTTATCATGGCCGAAATGTCCAACCAATCCTCCACTATGATTTTCATTCAAAAGGTTATCCCTCATTGAGAATTTTGGTATGCACAACTGATTTCCCTTGAACAACAATGCCTCTTGAATCATATACTCTGTCCACTCTCTCTTGACTCAACACATAATTTTCACATGCTTCGTATGCTTGAAATCTGGATCATCTCTGTACATTTCCTTAAGGTGTTCAAACCCTAAGGTATTCACCTGAAACTCCTATAGAATCAAACATATCCTACTCAATGCATCAACAACTTTGTTAGCATTTCCAGAAATATGTTTTATGACAAAAGTAAAATTCTGCATAAACTCGATCCATTTTGCATGTCTATGATTCAATTTTTTCTGTCTGGTTATGAATTGTAAAGCCTGGTTATTGTTATACAAGACAAATTCCTTTGGAACGAGGTAATGCCTCCATTTATTCAAGGCTTGAATTATGGCATAAAATGCTTTTTCATATGTGGATTACTTTCTCTTAGTCTCATTCAGCTTCTCATTGAAGTATGCAAGTGGTTTATTATCTTGGCTCAAGACTAATCCAATTGCATCACATCTCACTTGAAATGTCTTTACAAAATTTGGTAAGACCAGAATTGGTCATTCTGTTATCTTCTCCTTCAATATATTGAAGCTCCTCTCGACCTCCTCTGTCCATTTAAAATACTTGTGCCTCTTCTTCACTATATCCATCATTGGTGCACAAATTCCACTGAAATCTCTGATGAAATTCATATAGAAACTTGCTAATCCATGGAAGCTTCTCACTTCAAACATACTCCTTGGTGATGGCCATTCTTTGATTGCTTTCACCTTCTTTGGATCCATCTTCAATTCATTTGAAGAGATCACAAAACCCAATTAAATGAGTTATGTCTTCAATAAAGAGGACTTCTTCATATTTATCAAAATATTCTTCTGTTGTAGTCTCCTCATCACTAATTCTAGATGTCTCAAATGCTTCTCTTTAGTATTGCTAAAGACCAGTATATCATCCAGATATACAACCACAAGTTTTCCAATGAAATATTTTAGTATTTCATTAATCAATCTCATAAAAGTATTTGGGGAATTTGTTAAGCCAAATGGCATAACAAGCCACTCATACAACCCTTTATTTGTCTTAAATGTTGTTTTCCATTCATCACCTTCTCTCATTCTTATCTGGTGATATCCACTTTTCAATTCAATATTAGAAAATAAATTTGCTCTACTTAAACAATACATTAAGTCATCCATTCTTGGCAAAGGAAATCTATGCTTAATGGTGATCTTATGTATGGCTCTCGAGTTTGTACACATTCTCCATCCTCCATCCTTATTTGGACTCAACACAATTGGTACTGCACATGGAGTCGAGTTCTCTCTGATGAAACCCTTGTCTAACAAATCCTCGACTTGGTTATTAATGTCCTCATTCCCTTGAGGGGTCAATCTGTATGTTGCTTTGTTTGGAAAACTTGTTACTGGTATCAAATCAATATGATGGTTGATACTTATTATGGGTTGAAATGAGTTAGGAAACTCATCCACTACTATGTCAGCAAAATTATCCAACAACTCCTGAACTTCTTCAGGAAAATCATCCGTCAAGTACTTGTACAGACAAATCTGGGTTTCCTAACCACAACAAAATGCATCTCTTGTTCCTTCTTGACTTCTCTCAAGAGTTCCTTCCCAGTCATGAGATGTATGCTTGTGTTGGATTCATCTTTTACTCTCTTCTCCTCTATTGGAAGCAACATGTGTGTCCTACCATTCTTCTCCAAGGTGTATGCATTCTTCCTCCCATCATGAATAACATTTCTKTCAAACTGCCATGGTATTCCCAACAAAACATGACATACATCCATGGGAATCACATCACACAAAATTTCATCTATATATCCACCTATTTTAAATTCAACGAGGCATTGTTTAGTGATGATTACCTGGTGTCCTTTTTGCAACCATGAGACTTTGTATGGATTTGGGTGTGAATTTGTCTCCAACTACAATTTCTCCACCATCTATGTGGATACTAGATTGTTAGTGCTCCCACTATCAATTATCACCTTGCATACTCTGTCTTTCATCTTGCAAGTTGTCCTGAATAGACTGTTCCTCTCCACTAGCTTTTCAATTTCTGATTCTGGTTTTAAGAGAACCTTCCTCAACAATGGGGATCTTCCATCCTCTGCACCTTATGTTTCAACATTCCTTTTTTGTGCTTCAGAAATATGAGATTCACCTCCTCCTTCTTTCTTCTTCTCGGGACATTCCCAAGACATGTGTCCTGTCTTTCCACAGGCATACCACCTTACTTCTCCTCCTCTGCTTCTTCCTCTTCCTCTACAAGAACTTATTCCACCACCTTGTCTTCCTTGGGAACTTCCTCCTCTTTTAGAGTGATTGTGTGGTTTCTCAATACCATCTTTGGATTTTTGTGCCTTATCTTGGGCAACTCCCTTGCCTTTGCTTTGGATTTTGCCTCTGTTTAGTTGACTCTGTTTCCTGGCCAAATTCTCCTCTACCTTCGGAGAAATCTGATAAGCATCCTCTACTATCCTCACTAACATCAGGCTGATCTCATCTTGGATTTCATACCTCAGGCCATTTATATACCTGTAAAAATTTTCCTCATCCTTCTCTTGTTGTCCAATTTTGATATTAAGCTTGTAGAACTCCTCCATGTACTCTTTCACTGTCATACCCTTCTGTATCAGGTTTTGTAACTTCCTGAACATATTTATCTAATAATATTTGGGCATTAATTTATCCTTTAGCTTGGCCACCATTCTGTCCCAATTATTTATATTTTTTTTGCCTTTGCTTCTCCTCTTAGCCTGCAGTTCATCCCACCACATTGTTGCATTCCCTTTCAGTCTAGTGACATCATGTCTCACCTTTTTCTCCTCATCGACATCTTCATAGACAAAATATTTGTCCATGGATATTATCCAATCCAACAATTCTTCATCATCCAAATTTCCTTCATACATTAGGATGTCTACTTTGGCTCTAGATCCCAATTTAACAACCTCTCTCAGCAAGTGTTTCTCTGAAATTGTTTCTCCTGCAACTTCTTCGACTTCTACTTCTTCACTCTCTGCATCACTGATGTCCCCAGCATCAAGTTCCCTCCTTTGCGCTACCTCAATCACCTCTAATATTGCATGAAGCTCTCTCATTTCTCTTTCCATAGTGCGATTGGCTTAAGGTGGCTCCACACGTCTCCTTGGTGGAATTATGTTGACTATCTCTCACACACAGAGTATACCTTCAAGCTCTTTTTCACTTCCTGAAAACAATTTCATGTTCTGATACCACTTGATGGTATCATACTATTTCCTTTGTCTCCTTTGCCTGAAATCTACAGATGAAATAAGGCTCTGATACCACTTGATGCAGACCCCCCTTCTCTCCTCGGGCTGCTCGACCTCCTGGTCAAGGATATTAGATTCTTGGAGCCGAATTGGCTCTCTGAAACCTTAATGGTCTCACTAGTGATTTAACACAGGCCCTTCCAGTGTCATGGTGCAGGTTCTATGGCACCCACAACCTCTCCTTTAGTGTTGCTGAACTGCTAGTTCCAGGCGCTAGCTCTTCTTCCATTAGCTCTTTCCCGTATGTGACCTTGGGATATGTCCTCGCATAAACACGTGATTGTAGGCACGACCTAAAGTGGTTTAAGGCCACACCACGTTTATCCCTGCAATTCACCTCCAACTGCCATGTCTCCCATTTCCAATACCATGCTTTCAATTGCGGCCCGCTCTTAGATTTTTAAATTTCAAGCACTTTCTGTCCCTGCAATGCAACACGACCGTTGATCTTGCAATCTTAGGTGGGACCTCTCGATGAATGGTTCTGATATGCTCCTTTCAAATCAACACTCATGATTTACTTCATGATTTGGGTTTCGGAGTTTAAACTCTCAAACCTCACTTTCTCCTCAATGACAGATCTCCTGCCACGTGTCCTCCTCAAATCGACGGCTCTAACCGTTTCAGGATTTTGAGCTTAGGAAATATCAACTCTTAACTTTTTCTTTCTCTCGAAGTGCACAGATTTCTGCCACGTGTCCCTCTGGATCTGACGGTCCAGATTCACTTTCGACTTTGGGTTTCAAGAATTTCAAATCTCAACTAAAACACATAGTATTTTATCTGAAGCTCGCGATTGGTCGCTGTTGACGATTAAAATCACAACGAAGTTTTGCCCGCAAAGTGTTTCTAAAGCCTATTATTATAAAAGCTAAATAATACTAGAAGGTGGGACCCCTTGTAGATTGGAGAGTGGATCTGGTTCATATTTGATGTTTGTGCTGATGTTCGAAACTTCTTACATGGTTGATGAGATCTTGTTTTGATTGGCTATGATTGAGCTTATGAAGTATCGGTTCTTTATGTTACTACGACCTATCCTATTCATTGAATTCGTAGTTATATGTTCTTGGGACACCTACACAACAGACATGTTTGATCCATATTTTATGAGCATAACAAAATGAATATATATTATTAACAGGTGCTTAACACAAAAGAACAGAGATACAATAAAATTGGTTTTCTGTTCAATAAGGAAATAAGATAAAACTGTAAAATGCAGCGGAAAACAAGCTTGCTGGAATGGTGGGGATTTATCTTCGAGAAGAGATGTGATGGTTGGGCTCATTCACAAGAAGATCATTACAATGAGGATTTGAAGGCCTTTTTACAATAAACAGGAATGGAAAAAAACCTATACATCCAAAAACCTAACCCTAGGAGATGAAGCGCCAAAAGTCATGTGGGCCCCGTTTGGGTAAGTTAGTACATCAACTTCCCGGGGTCGTAACCTTTGCATACGATCCCCGCTTTAGGCGAATGATAGCCCATTTGAAAGGTATCGTCGAGGAGATTCATTTTGGTGAAACATCAAAGGAAATTCCATGTTTCTCCCCGTTTTCCCAAAAAATGTTGTTTAAGGCCTCAAAACAACTCCAAAAGTTTCAGGACCCGAAAAACTGCTCAAAATAGTAAATTACCAAAATTGCCAGAAAATTGTTTTGAGCCAGTTGGAAAAGGTGGGTGGCCACCGATATCCACCTGGATCAATTCTCCCTCCTTAGGAAGTAATAGTATCCAATGCATTGAGTTCCCCCATCAGATGAGGAAATTTCTACTGAATTTGGCCCTGGGTGAGCCACTTGCCTTGGTGCAGGAGATGCCCTGCTTTTACGACTCGATGAAGTTGGATCCTTTGCTGTCGATGCTCTTGATATGTGTGTCTACAATATGATCACTGTATTCCTATTGTATGAAGTCAGGTTTGAGCTCTGTTAGTGTTATATGTTCTACTACTTCTGAAGTGTCCAATAATGGTGGGAAATAAGGGAGAAGGAGATCCACATTGAATAATGGGTGTAGGAAAAGGAAAGGAGGAATGTCGAACTCAAAAGAATTATCCCCCATGACCTTGGTGATGGTTTATGACCCATAACGGAGTGGGTGAAGCTTCTGATGGGGTCCTATAAGGCGTTCTTTCTGCAAGTGCAACCAAACTTTGTCACCCACCTAAAACTTATGTGGCACCCGATGTTGATCATGGAGATGTTTGTACTTGTCATTGGACTTATGTAGGATATCCTGAACCTATTGGCATATGTGTTGGATCCACTCAATGAATCAGGTGTCTTTGTCAGCTTCAGTTCGAGTAGGAGATGAGTCGGTCGAGGTGAATGCAAGGAGAAGTGCAACATCTATGGGACCCAATGGTTGGAATCCCAACCCCACCTGAAAGGGGCTATGGCCGGTTGAGCTATGCAGTGATCGGTTGTAGCTATAATGGACATAGGGAAGGATCTCATCCCATGTGCGAGGGTGCTTGGAATTATACATGTGAATGATATGCACAATAATTCGATTTATGACCTCGGTTTGGCCATCTGTCTAGGGGCGGAAGGCCATGGATTTGGTGAGCTTGGTGTCCAGCAGTGACCAGAGGCTTGACCATAATGTGCTGAGAAATCAATTGTCCTGATCTGAGACAATGGTTTCTGTGATTCCAAAATGTACCTAGACTCATTCAAATGTACCCAGAATCGCCATCTTAAAAAAGCGATCAACAACCACAAAAGCACAGTCATTTCTTCGCTTGGTGGAAGGGAGGCCCGACATGTAGTCCATTGAAATGGATTCCCATGGCCTATCAGGAGTAGGAAGAGGGGTGTACATGCCCTGTTTCTTAGTTGTTGGTTTGGAAATAGCACAGGAAGTGCAGGACCTGATATACTTGTTGACCTCCCGTCGAAGTTTCAGCCAGTAGAAATGTTTCTGTAGCATCTCTACTATCTTTTTCGACGCTGAAGTGTCCTATCACCTGATTGTAGTGGGATTCCCATATTAGCTTCGCTCGCTCGCTTGCTTGATGGAACACACATATGGCTCGGATGACACAACAACCCATCCTGAAGATAGAAATTATAGACAATTGCATTTGCACCCAACATTTGGTAGGTGGTGGCGAAATCCAGGTCTGTCTCATAGAGCTGGGGCCATACAGAGGTCCCAAGGCCACAAGAGTCTAGCACCATGGTGAGTGCCACAACTGGCGGTTTGCTGGAGAAATCAATGACACGGTTGGTGCTTCCTGTTTTATACTTGATGTTGAGGTGGAATTGTTGCAAGTATGTGGACCACTTTTGATGGAGATCATTCTGTAGTTTTCCTTGTGTTTGCATGAATTGCAGTGGCTTATGATCAGTGTGGATGATTGTCTCCTTCCGAAGAATGTAATGTCTCCACTACCGATAGGTTTTCACAATGGAGTACATTTATTTATCGTAAGTAGGGTACTTATGGACAACATCTGATAATGTCTCGCTATGATAGGCCACAAGGTGGCTGTACTGAGTGAGAACGGTGTTCACAGCATCATCTAAAGCATCTGTCTCAATCTCAAAGGGTTGTTGTATGTTTGGTAGTGAAATAACTGGGGTTGAGCACAAGTGTTGCTTCAAATCATTGAACTCTTGTTGTTGGGACCGACCCCATGCAAATTTTGCCTTATCACCACCCTTGGTTATTTGGCTGAGGGCCCATGCAATATGGGAGAATCCCAACACGAACCTATGGTAGAAATTGGCAAGGCCCAAGAAGCTCCGAAGCTCAGTGAGTGTGGTTGGGGATGGCTAGTCACGGATGACTTGGATCTTGGTTGGATCCACATGTACGCCATGCTGATCAACAATGTAGCCCAGGTAATGGACCCTGTCCATGCTGAAGGAGCATTTTTCCAAGTTGGCCTATAGCTTGTGTTGCCTCAGGGTGTACAAAACCTGTTGAATATGCTCCAAGTGTTCAACCCAAGTCTTGTTGTAAATGAGAATGTCAACCAGATACACCACTACAAAATTATTGGTGAATGGTCGCAGGATATTGTCCATCATCCTCATGAAGTGGCTGGAGCATTTGTCAAACAAAAGGGCATGACCAACCATTAAAAAAGGCCTTAATTTGACTTAAAGGTGGTCTTCCATACATTTGTATGTCCTATCAGGACATGGTGGTAGCCATACTTTAGATCAATCTTACTAAAGTATTTTCCCCTCGTGAGTTGATCAAGGAGGTCGTCGATTCAGGGAATCGGGTACCGGTTTTTGACTGTGATTTTATTCAGATCCTGGTAATCAATGCAGAGTCACCAGTTTCCATATTTCTTCTGTACTAGCATGATTGGGAAGCAATGTGCTAGAGGTCAGATCGATGGGTTTCTTGACCTAGCAGTGTAGAGGTACCGCAGTAGGTAAGGAGAAGATATCTGAGTGTTCTTCCATGACATTATCTACTTGCTTCTGCTGTGTGGAGAGGTGGGACGCAGAGACCCTGGATGCAGCTATGATCTTTCGCTCATTCTGAGAGTGAATCACGAAGAAGAAAAACTTTCCCGTCTGAGGGATGACCTTCCTACATTGCTTAGCAGAGATCAAGGAAACAAAACTAGGTGGGACTGCCTCAGGTATCTTGTACAATTTCCTGTTCAAAGTAATAATAATACTATGAGGCCTAGAATCATATACATCATGGCGTTTCCATAAATAAGGTTGGCCCAAAATAAGATCACAAACTTCGAGAGGAGAAACATCAAAGAATACCTTGTCTTTGAAGGGCTTGATGTTGTACGACAGTTAACACTGTTGCTTGACACGGAGATCGCTTCCTTGGTGGATCCATCCAATGGTGTAGGGTTTTGGGTGTAGCATTTTCGGCAGGGCCAACCGCTTGATGAAATCTATTGAGATGAGGTTCTTCTGGCTATTGATATCAACGATAAGTGAAGCGAGGTGCCATTTTCCCACATCTATGAATGGAAGAGGATCTCTTCTTCTTCTGGCTCATTTGGTTCACTAGGTTGGAGCTTGGTGGTAGCAATGGTGGTATTGGGTTCTGCGTCAATGATCTATTTTCCCCTTTTTGGTTTTGACTCAGAGTCAGAACCTGCATCTTATTCAGAGGATTTTACTTCAACCACCATCGACTGCTTTGAGCGACAATCAACAGTGTTATGCCAAGGGATATTATGGAAGTCACACCACTTCCCAGTGTCTTTCTTTGTCTTTTCGGTGTCCTTCTTTGCTTTCATCTTGGACTGGTTGTCCTGATACTATCCATATTTTCTCTATCCTTTGTTCTATGGGTTGGGGTTGCCTTTCCTGTCTTTTTTGTGAGGGGTTCCCAGGCCCAAATTGTTGCGTCTTTTGTTTGAGCTTCCGCTCGATTTTGACGGCATATCGGTAGGTCGCGCCCAAGGATGAGATGTCTAGAAATTCCATTTTAGTCTGGATGTATCTATGTAGAGCACCACGATACTTGAGCACTAGATGTCACTTTGAATCTTTTATACCCATCTTGGTGTGCAAGATATGGAAGATATTTGTGAAATCTGGCACTGGTTGGTCTCTTTCTTGCCGCAATGTGGTTCATTTGGTATACAAGTCGTCATAACTTATGACAGGGTAGTATTGTTCCTTAGTAGAATCCCTGAAGGATTCCCAGGTGACCATGACTGTAAATAATGAGGGTTCCTCTGTTTCCTTTTGCTCACAGAAAGTTTCCCACCAATCTTTGACATGGGGAACGACTTTGAGGAGAACAAAAGTAATATTTTCTCTATTCAAAAAGTTATGGACAGAAAAATACCCTTCTAGTAGATTCAACCACTTGTCTACAACATCTGTGTCTATCTGACCTTCAAATATAGGAATATAGAAGTTTATTTGTACCTTGAAGGGGGCGACGCCTCCGCTCGAAGAAGATGCATCACCTGTTGGTAGTCGCCGAAGGATTTGTAGGAAAATATCCATCATCTCGTTCCTCTATTGTGTGAGTACTTCCTCAAGCAACATTTTGAAAGGATCTCTTGTCCCATCATATTTGTTTTTTCCTTCCATGAGAGGTCTCTTGGGCGTGTGAGAGCTTTTATCCTCAAGGGAAACAAGCTCGAGACCCAACTCTTTGTACTCCAACCTCGTTGGGGACATGCATTAAGACGACAAGGAGAAGACCGCTCTGATACCACTGATATGGATTTTATGAGAAGAATGAAATGAATATAGATTATTAATAGGTGTTTAACATAAAATAACAAAGATACAGTCAAACTGGTTTTCTAATCAATAAGGAAATAAGATGAAACTGTAAAATGCAACGAAAAACAAGCTTGGTGGAATGGTGGCGGCTTATCTTCGAGAAGAGATGTGATGGCTGCGCTCATTCAAAAGAAGATAATTACAATGAGGATCTAAAGGAATGTTTACAATAAACAGAAATGCCAAAAAACCTAGACATCCAAAAACCTAACATTAGGAGATGAAGC
>SNQJ01S0054969.1:30805-45799 GCA_010110895.2 Picea sitchensis | reverse complement strand
TTTTGAAAATAATTTCAAATATCATGAGCTAAATTGTCAAATGTGAATATGTGGAGGGGAGTCACAAGGATGTGTGTTTTTCTTAACTAAATAGTTATGTTATGATTGTTATGATCTAAAGGGAGTCACAAGGGGTCCCACCTACTAGTTATTATTTATTTATAACCCTTATTATGATTATTACTTTCCCCCCTAACAAAATTTGGTTGAGTCTTTTAATTGACTTAACTAATGAGTTGGTTCAAATACTTCAACCAATTATAATTTGTTTAAAGAAAAAGGAAAGGGAGGAACAAACATGATAGAAGGAGCAACATACTAAGGTTTTCTCTTTGAGCTTATGTTGAGATAATTCTGTTTGAATTCATTCCTTAATTTATCCAAGACTAATTGTTTTTTAGGATAGGAGGGTCTTATTGTAGACAACAAGATTTAGGGCTGAATTACATCATTCAGACAATTTGTTTTCATAGGTGATGATCTATCTTTGATAGTTTGTGTAGACTTGTCTATTTGTGAATTAGTTTTCATGACTGACAAAGGCTATTGTGTCGAGTCGAGTGGGAAACAATCTGTGGCAAGCTGATCCAAATTTTTAGAGTTCAGTTTTGATGTTTTATCAGAGGTCCTTTTGTATGTTCCATCGAGGATCTCTAAGTTTGACTTTGGTCCTAAATTTCTGCATGAAATTTTGTAAAGAGAGTGACTCTTTGGTGGATTGGAATGAAATAAAGGATTTCTTTATGTCTCATCTGTCTTGATTATCATCTTGGTGTATTTACTTTTGTCTTTACATGTATTTCAGCAACTATTATATTCAGAAAATTACATAAAAATTAAATTTCCAGCAAGCTTTTTATTGATAAAAGACTAACCTAAGCACTGGTAATTAATACTTGTGAGTTAGGATGTTATTTTTGTTGGATATACACATAGGGTGAGATTCAGGTCTATTTTTCTCTAGCCAAGAAGAATCTGAAAATGCTTGAGTAAGATCATTTCATATCTTTTCCTCAACATTTATTTGGCTACCATACTAGGGAGATCTTCGATATCTCTCCAGTTAAATTTTATACTCGATTTTCATCGACACATCTTTCTTTTCTGTTATTGATCCTTGACTGTTTTATTTCTTTATGTCTGTGCCTATTGCAAGGCAGCCTAATATTGAGCTCGGTATTCAAGACCAGACTAACATTGCTTCGAATCTGTTTAACACCATTTTAGACACTGCCAATAACTGTGATGGGATTAACCATTCTTGGGAAGCGATTTAACAAGATATTAGTTCTCAAGAACGATTGGAAGCTAGATGTAGACAACCAAGAAGTCAACAATAACCTTTTGTTTCTTCAGTTTTGGCCTTTCTTTCATGTCCTTATATTTTTGTGCTTCTAGAAGAAGAAGAGGCATATCACCTGAAATCAATCCTGTCGTTGAAATAGGAAGAAGGAACATTGTATTATCTGCCCAACAAATTTATCTAAGGAGAAATTTATTTGATTCATCCATCTCGTCTTTCTTTCCCTCTTCTATCATCCACAAGATGGAATCTAGTGGTGGCTCTGGTGGCATTGGAAGTGTTCCATCTTCCAAATATTCATCGTCATTAGTGATTGGTAGCTTATATAGCCACCATATCCCTTTCCAATCTACCACAAACCCCACCAAAGTCATTAAAAAGTATGGGCTTTTTTAGTTCGAAGAAGACGCCACAACCACACCACGACATGTGTCCTCTCCTCTTAACCTAGCACCTGCTACTCATCCACTTCCTAAGTTTAAAGAGAACCTGCCTAAGTTTTCAAGAAATAACATTGTCAGTACAAACAAACACCTGGTGGCATTTTTTAATGCTTGTCATAACATAGGGGTCAACGACAATGACACTTGCATGAACTTGTTCATCAATTCCTTGGAAGGAAAGGATGTGGCCGACTTCTTTGACCTTCCTCCTAAGATTTTGTCTACTTGGGAAGAGTTAATATATTGGTTCTGATCCACTCATGGGAAATCCAAAAGCCCCACTGAGAAGCTAAGGGAATACAATAATGCCACCTATAATGATGGTGAGACCATCAAATCTTTCAAGTTGCAATTCACCAAGTTATACAATCAAATACCTGAACTTATCCGCCCTCAGAACCAAGCCGCTTTCATGAATTACTACAATGCATTGCCTTCCCCCTACCATCGTAGGATTGAGTAAAATACCATTGATAATCTTGATTTTGCTCTGCATGATTGTTCAGAGTATGAAGAATAGCTTGAAAGAACTGGTCTTCCCCGGGGAGAGTTGGTTAGACAGACAGACATGTCTGCTCTCTTACAACTAGTACAAGTTATGAACAACCATATGATAGCATTTGAGAGGAAGGGTATTGTCTCCCCTCTCACCCTTGGAGCTTCATCCTCTTCTGCACCCCCCTTTAGAAATCGGATTGAAAACAATTTTCAACCCAAAGATATGCTGCCTCAGAGTTGGTGTAACTTTTGCGAGGAACACCACAAGGAAACCACATGTGAGGTAAATAAGAGTGCCAGAGATAAGATCTTTGGTAAAATACCATAAGTCACTATCGATGTCCTAGATTTTGCGGAACCATAAGATGTCATGGTTATCAATACTAGGAACAAAGCCTATTCTCCCAAAGGTAAATTTGATCCTCCTCGTAGTTCTTCTACCCTGAGATCATCCTCAGCTGTTGGTACTCTCCAGGTTCCTAAGGTTCATGAAAGTCAAGGAATTACTCCCCCTCTCCCCTCTTCCAAATATAATATCTTGAATCAGTTGGCCAACATCAAAGAATATGCAACCCTCCTAGACATGGTTGTCATCCCTGAATAACAGATGCATCTGAAACAATTGATGGAAGAAAAAGCTTCCGTTGTAGCCAATATCTCCGAAGAGGTAAACGAAGAGGATTCTTCTGTAAATAAAGTAGGTGTACATAACTTTAGATACCCTGTAAAGAATCCCCCTTTTTATATTTCTGTAAAAATTATGGATAAGATTGCCCATTGTTGCCTCATTGATGGTGGTTCAGGCCCAAGTGCGATGTCAAAGATTATTATGGAAGAGATAGGATTGTCTTGTACAAATGAAAAATCCATAAGCATTCTCTCCTATAATATTCTACAAAAAATAACCATAGGTGAGATTAAGGATGTGCCCTTGGTTTTATGCGCTCATCCCGAGATAAGGACAACCCTCAGCATTTGGGTCATTGATATGCCCATAAACAATTACTCAATTATATTGGGAAGATATTGGCACGCCTTAATAGGTGGATATCTCTCACTCAATGGGACACATTTATCTATTCCTCAGAATGGTAAGAAAATTATAGTCCTTAGAGAGGGAAGAATTTAACCCTACATAGAGAGTGTTCCGCAATCTAGCATAAACTATATCAAATAAGACCTAGGAGTATATTCCATCTTTTCCAAGGAGGATAATATTCCTTTGGAACGAATCGATTTAGATGATGATATATGGCACATGCACTTTTATGGTTCATTCTCTAATGAAGGTAATGGGGCTGACATTATCTTGGTTTCCCCTATAGGAAAAATTCATAATATGTCTTACAGGTTAGCGTTTTCTTGTACTAACAATTTCACTAAGTTCAAAGCTTTATTATTGGGCATTGAAGACGACCTTAATCTTAATTGTGGTCACCTTTCATTTTTTGGATATTCTGAGCTTGTTGTGAACTTGATACATAAAATGTTCTCTCCTAGAAACAAGCTGATGGAACGATACTCCCAAACTATTTGGGCACTTATCTCGAACCTTCTATATTTCAAAATCACTCATGTTAAGAGGGAGTTGAATTCAATGGCTGGTCGGTTAGCTGTCTTTGCAGCTTCTCCTAATCAATAAATTTTTATGCACATGCCTAATTGTTCTTTTCAATATCTATATCGTACATATATCCCTGATAATGTAGAGTCTTGGCAGGCCCTCCCTAACAATAAGAGAATTTTTTATTTCATTCAAGATGAACCTCTTAAGCTCGAGGAAATTATTTCCATAGAAAACAATAAGATTCCCGAGAGCTTGACACCTCTTGACGGTTCATTTTCATTGAGTGTTGTAGGCCGTAAAGAAAAACAAAAAGAGGAGGAGTTACGAATGAAGGTGGGTGAAACCATATCCTCAAATATTAGGGTGCTCGAATCTGCAAAGAATGATAACAAAGATACCCAATGTTCTGGTAATGAAAAAATGAAATTTTCCAAGCTACTTGGTGGATTTCGAATTTTTTTTGCTTGGCCTTATAAGGATCTTCGTGGTTTTGATCCTGGTTTTTTATAGAATACTATTCCCATCAAAGAAGTCATGAAACCAATTATTCAAGAACAAGGATCTATTAACTCTGCATTTAAAGCAACCTTTCAAAAGGAGTTGGAAAAATTTGTAAGGGCTGGGATGATTTTTCCAATCCACCCTGAATGGGTTTCCAATTGGGAACTTTCTTCGAGGACCACTGATAATATTAGAACCTGTATTAATATTCAAACTTTCAGGAAATCTATTAGGAGAAATCCTTTTCCTCCTCTCATAATGGAAATGGTTATGCAACAGGTTGTAGAGTCACATTTAAGGCCCTTACTTGACAATTTGTTTGGTTGTAAGAAAATCAAGGTAAAAGGGGAAGATTCTCGCAAACCCACTCTTATCACTTATTGGGGTACCATGTCTTACCAATGTCGGCTTTCTAGCTTACTTGATACAGGTACCACTTTTAAAAGACTTATGCACACGACTCTCGATGAATTGGACTGATAATTACATCAGAGTTCCAAGTGTTGGGTCCTTTCCAAATTGATTTTGTCTTAGACAATAACTCTTACATTTTAAAGGATTTACATAAGCAATTGTTTTCCTACAACGCTAACATCCCTTGCTTGAAATATTGTGAGGGCCCAACGTGAAAAGTTATAATGTTGTCTGGATTTTCTATATACTAGTATCCTAGTGCTCCTTTCATTTTTTGTGCTTCTTTTTCTGTTTGACTTCATCTTTTTGAGTTAAAACTTTTCTTGTTGTCTTCTTCATTTTTGTATTTTATTCCTGCTGTTTTAATTTCTGCATTTCTACTTCTGTTATGATTTTTGTTCCTATCATCTTTTAGTTAATTTCGTCAAAATAGGATGTTGGAAAAATTCTGCCAAAATGAAACTCCTGCGAAGCATTGTTAGTCAATAACAATCAATCTTACACAGATGTTATGATGTCTACTCTAAAGGACACTTGAAATTGTTATATATTTCCACTGTTGTCTCATAAAGAATTGGTTATCTCCCACTTCTTCTTACCATTTCTTCATCCATTGAAATTTTAAGAGAAAGCCTAAAATTTGTTTTCCTCCTTGACGTTAAGAGGAGATTCCAGTTGAATGATTATGTATATAGTGGCAAATCCCTTCATACTTAACACATTTTCATGAATTGTTCCCAAATTATCAGTCATCCTTCCATTAAATCCACTCACTTCTCCCTGTTGCATAATCTTCCTGGTTATATATTCTTGACCTGTTGTTCTTGATCTGTGAAATCATGTTTTCTAAGTTATAAATCTGTTGAAAACAAATTTACCTATGGAGTTGCCAGTTTGTTGACGATTAAAATCGCAACGGAGTTTTTCCCGCAAAGTGTTGCTAAAGCCTATTAATATAAAAGCTAAACAATACTAGTAGGTGGGACCCCCTTGTAGATTGGAGAGCAGATCTGGTTCATATTTGATGTTTGTGTTGATGTTCGACACTGCTTACATGGTTGATTATATCTTGTTTTTATTGGATATGGATTGAGCTTATGAAGTATTGGTTCTTTATGTTACTACAACCTATGATATTCATTGATACCATTGCTATTTGTTCTTGGGACACTCGCACAACAAACATGTTAGTAACAATACATAAAAGGCAGTTGGAAAGAAGCAATAAAACATACAAGCAATTAGAAAGAAGTGAAAACAATGAAACAAATGCAAAGGGAAGAATTTGAACTAGGCTATATGCTATCCTACATGCTCGAAAGATTTAAATGATTATGGTTAAATCCTAGATAGAAAGTAAATGGTTATGCGATTTGATTGAGTTATATGGTTAATATGCATATGGTAGGATAGGATGTGGGTGGCGCATTTGACAAAGTGAAAGTTGCTAATGCTTATTTTATTTGTTGAGTTATATGGAATGTGGTTGATTTATGTTATGGCATAAGTTAAGAATATGATATGGTCGTGCTATTGGATTTTAATGGGTGATGGTTTCGATACATGGTTTGATTAATTGTGTTACTGCAAATCTTGTTGTCATGTACTAAGGAGTTAATGGACTGTGAATGGAGGTGATGTGCATTTACTTCACTTCACCCTTACTCCTTCGCTGGCCACCACCCTAATCGGGCTATTGTTCAACTTTGTTGTTGTGGTTATGCTCCGACTTCCTAGCAGAGAGGAACCGCTCAGCCAGATCACGTTTAAAGTGCTTGGATTACAGGTATGTATTTTTTTTGGTCATCCATGAGTCTGCTCTATTATGAAATGGATATTGGCTCAAATGTATGGGTTGTGCTTTCATTAAGTACTGCAACTGTGTGAAACTGTGATTTTTCCATAGTGAATTGTTGGTGGCTTTCTCTGTGATAATGTCTGAAGTTACAATGTATGGGGTCGTTCTGAGTATTAGTAGCCATAAAGGCTCTCTGTCACCCTTTCTGGTTTGGTTGGAGGGTTTTGTTTGGTCTTGAATGGCTAGTTGTCTTCACACTCTTCATATCACTGTATCCAGTCTTTGTATTTTGTGGGGTTTAATGGGCTGGCAATGCTTTTGTGTCACTGCATGTTGTCCATTTGGGCATTGGGTTGTTGTCATTGTTATATGGTCGCATAGTGGGTTATATTACTTCTTATAGGCCCTGTTTTCACCTCAACATTATAATTGGTTGACTAGAGAGCCACGAGGGTTATATCCTGTGTATGTTAAGTATCATTACTAGGCCGAATTGGAGCCTTACTCCTCTACTCATAGCTCTCTTGTCATGGGATTCGTCACCCTAGACACAAAGTAAATTGTGTTGCTCTCTATGTTTACTGCGTTGGTCTTAGAGGTTTTCACGATTGAAAAGAGTCAACTCTATTGGTCCACAAAACAAACCCTCGACTCCTCAAACCCAAGGGTTGATAGAGAAGAACGTCGTGGCCTATTAGGGTTACTATTGGTTGTTATGGATTGGTGTAGAGTCGATTATTGTCTCGCCCCTTTGATTATATGACAATGGTGTTGGGTTTGGCATCTAGTCACAAAAATTGTTTTATTGGATAGATAAGCCCATCATGGTTAATTAGAATGAATTGTTAAATCAAATACACAATTATTTCCTCCTTGTGTTTATTGAATGGATAATTTGGCACTGTTTTCGCGCTTAATACATTGGTATGAGTGGCGCTCCTATAGAATGACTCAATGTTTACTGTAACTGTGTGTTTTTAATGGCCAAATGATTATTGAAATCGAGGTGCTTCTGGCATTTCCACCTGCTATTTACGTTATGGTTATTTGATTGCATCATCGAGAATGGGCACAAGTTTTACACAATATGATTTGCTACAATTTGATTGATTTGAGCAAGTCTCTTGCTATCTCCTTGTGTTGGATTGATAACTCAACACGATAGGTTGAGTTAAGGAGACTGTGATTGTGTGTTTAAAATTTTCAAATGAGGATGTTGTAGTCATGTTGATTATGGAATAATTGTCCACTGTGTTGTTATCAATATTAATTGATTGCACCATCGGGAAGGGTCACGGGTTTCTAAACAATGACTTGTTGTAATTTGATTGATTGTATTGTAAAATCAGGCCTGCTGTTGATGCCTTGTTATACTAGATGGTGTTGGGCCTTGGTTATGGATTAATGAAGAAAACAAATATGAAGGAAGAAGAAAGACGAAGTACGAAGAGCGCAGAAGACACATAAACTGAGAATGGGTCGAAGTGTTCAAAGAAGAAGAAAAGAAGGAGAGAAATAAGAGAAAAGATATCCATTGAAAGAGAAGATCGGGGAAGACATATCAACAAAGAATATGGATCGGGGACAAATCAACAAGTGTAAAAATCCACCGTCATATGCTTTGGAGCACCTCACAAAAAAGGAGGAAAGATAGGCTAGCGAAGCCCTTAAAGCATGGGTCAAGTCGACCTAGGGTTTTGACACCTAGACGTTTTCCATGTAATGTATAAAGAAAGGTTTAGAAGACCTGGGAGGGTTCGTTCGAAGTTGGAATGTGTTGTTGATGTTGATTGATTATTGTTGTTTTGTGAGAGAAGCATTGTGTTGTGAGAGCATTCTTGTATTGTAAGATCTTTAGCTGGGTGTGAAGATCAACCCTGCATCTGGGTGCACAAGGAGGGGAGAAAGAGAGAAGGGGAGAGATATCTGCAGCTAAGTGTGCATATAGAACTGTATGTTTCCATCTAATGTATGAAGAAGCACAGTTTTGTAGATGTATTCCTAGGAAGAGGGTGAACCACGTATATCTTGTTGTTCTATGTGATTGATGATGTGTTATTTACCATATGTTATGCTGTTATTACATTGTTGTGTTAGATCAAAGATATAACTTGCGAAGTAATCTTAAGCATGGTAAATAATCTCTATATTGTTGTGTGTTGTTGTTCTAAGTCCACTTTGCATTTCCTCTAGTTGTAGATGCCTGTGTCCTACAAATCCCTATTGCTACTTCGGGTGAGACTGCATCGTCTTTGTTGGTGTTACCGAAAGGGCCAGTAGTTAGGGCTTGTTGGTGCGTTGTAAGAGTTAAACCCTGGGTTTGCCCCTATGCCAACAGATGCATAGCCCAACATTTTGATTATTTAAGTCGAAGGAAATTGGACTTGTATAGTCACAGGATTACACTTGCGTTGATTGAATTCTTTTGTGTTTCCTACAGCATAGCATGAGTTGGAGTGATGGTGGTTATCTGTTTGTTTAAATGGCGAGCCAGGATTTTGGAAATTTTAATATGAATTATTGGGTTGACTATCCATTATGTATGTTTAAAGAATGTCATGAATTTTAACACTGATAGGCATGGGTGTAGTGACAGTCTGACTTCATTGCATTTTTGAAACATGACTTTTGAGTTGTATTTGATGATTGAAGTAAGGTGTGGGCAGTGGTTGATTTTTATGATGAGCAGAGTGAAAATGGTTATTGTTTATACATTTGGGAATTGTTATAAAATGTTAATTGGGTAAATAAGTGGAACAAAACTCCCCTACAGATCGTCGTGGAACACAGATTGTTTGGTTTGATAACATTGTGTTAAATATTTGATTACAGTGAGTAAGTTGATGCACAAAATTGTTTGAACTTTACACAGTAATTGTTTTGGGTCTCACTGGTCATTTGGTTGAGGTGGTTCTTTTTAAAGAATGGTTATGGATCATTTGATTAATTTTATGACAGTAATCACTCTTTTTCCCTACCATTATTTCACTTTCTGCTAATTACAACCCCCTCACCTTCCCACATTCATTTTTCACTCCCTGTTCTAAAATCGATTATAGTCAAGAAATTTTTTGTGTTGAAGCAATTCAAGTAGCGTTGTCTTGGTTGGATTACAGTGATACTTTGTTTTGTTTGCATTAAAGTTGATTGTTTGTTGTATTTGAGTAGTAACTGTTTTTTTTCCCCCCTCATCATATCATGTTGTGCTCAATACAAACCCCTCACATATCTCAGAACCCCTTGTTCACCCCCTTCTCATTGACAAACAATTTAACAATTTGTATGGATTGGATTATATGATTCTGATACGTTGTTGGGCCAAAATATATTTCATATTTTTAAAAGAGTTGTCATGTATGGTTATTTAAAAGACTATTTGATAATAAATCATGCATGCAGGAATGAGTTTTTTCAGTCGAGGTAGCCATGGAAGAGGCAACAGAGGGAGAGGTAATTGGAACAGAGGCCCAAGAAGGCCAAGGTTCTCCATACATTTTGACGGTGACTCACAAGAGTTAGGCCAGTTGGTTTAGGCCAGATTTTTCAATTGGATTGGGAAAGGAGTGGCCCAACCTATGCCGGAAAGGCCTCCCTTCAAAGTTACTCAAACCCCCAATATTCCTATGCCCCTCATGTCTCATTGCAACTCGAGGTTCCAGAAAATGATAGATGGCAAGCGATTGTCCACCCAAAGGTCTCCCGACATCGTGACTGACCCAATTTGTCTTTTCCTGCTCATCCGCCTAAAAACCATATTGTCCAAGGTGCCCCCGATCACTTGCAAGTGCAATCGTCCCATGCTAGAAAGAGATTGAAAATTGAGGCCCACCATGCCCCTGAAAAAGAAAAATCCACTGCTACCCCTTCCTCTCCCTCCAATGGCTCTGACAAATGTCTGTCTTCTTGGATGCATTTGAGGGACGATTGTTCCCACATGATCAATGAGATTATGCCTAAAGGATCGATGCATCCAAAGAGAAATTCAGGAAAATCAAAGAGTGACAACAACAATCAAGGAAATATTGCATTGTAGAGTGGGAAATATGGCTTTTGAGTTTTTATTTTTATCTATTGTTGATGATAGTTGATTTCAGGAATTTTTGGATAGCATGTTTTATTTTTGGATACATGAGTAATATTTTTTTGAAAATAATTTCAAATATCATGATGTAAATTGTAAAATGTGAATATGTGGAGGGGAGTCATAAGGAGGTTTGTTTTGCTTAACTAAATAGTTATGTTATGATTTTTATGAGCTAAAGGGAGTCACAAGGGATCCCACCTACTAGTTATTATTTATTTATAACCCTTATTATGATTATTACTTTTCCCCCTAACAAAATTTGGTTGAGTCTTTTAATTAACTTAACTATTGAGTTGGTTCAACTACTTCAACCAATTCTATTTTGTTTAAAGAAAAAGGAGAGGCAGGAGCAAACAAGATAGAAGGAGAAGCATACTAAGGTTTGCTCTTTGAGTTTATGTTGAGATAATTCAGTTTTCATTCATTCCTTAATTTATCCAAGCCTAAATCACTTTTATGATAGCATGGTCTTATTGTAGATAGTAAGATTCAGGGCTAAATTCCATCATTGAGACACTTGTTTTTTAGAGGTGTTGATCTATCTTTGATAGTCTGTGTAGACTTGTCTGTTTGTGAATTACTTTTCATGACTGACAAAGGCTATTGTGCAGAGTTGAGTGGGCAGTAATCTGTGGAAAGTTGATCCAACTTTTTAGAGTTCAGTTTTGATTTTCTGTCAGAGGTCCTTTTGTATGTTCCATTGGGGATCTCTAAGTTTGACTTTGGTCCTAAATTTATGCATGAAATTTTGTAAATAGAGTGACCCTTTGGTGGATTGGAATGAAATAAACGATTTCTTTATGTCTCTTCTGTCTTGATTATCATATTTGTGTATTTAATTATGCATTTACATGTATTTCAACAACTATTATATTCAAAAAATTACATAAAAAGTAAATTTTCAGCAAGCTTTTTATTGATAAAAGACTAGACTAAGCATTGGTAATTAATACTTGTGAGTTAGGATGTTATTTTTGTTGGTTATAAACATAGGGTGAGATTCTCATATATTTTTCTCTATCCAAGAAGAATCTAAAAATGCTTGAGTAAGATCATTTCATATATTTTCCTCAACAGTTGCCACGCGTCCTTTTGAATCTGACGGTCCGGATTTACTTCGGATTTTCGGGTTTCAGGATTTTTGTCTCCTCGATACTTTGAATCCTCTGAACCGTGAAGCCCTGAAAGAACCTATGATTAAAAACTATGTAACTTTTCCTAGATCTGACGGCCTAAGATGATCTCACTCCTCTGAATGGATCTCAATCGTCACTTCACAACCTTAAACAAAATTCCTCCTCTCTGTTGATTCTTGTTCGTTGTCTCTCCTAAGATTGATTCTGATGCACTCCTTGTGAACTCGTAATCTACGACGAAATCTGGGCTTAGTGATTTCTTCCAACAAAATCTCTTTACGCACTTGCGCTTCGCAATCCTGTTCTCGACACTTAGTCGATTTTTGAATCTATGCACTCCTTGGAATAGGTTCTCACGCAAGGCTTAAGTTCTTGTGGAAACTTTGGACACCTTGCAACAGTATCTTTGCACTCCTTGCAAAGAGAATTTTTGTGTTTATCTCTTCTGAGCTTCTAAGTTGAAATAAACTCTGTCAACACACTCCTTGCGAACTGTATGCACACCTTGCATGGACTCAACGAAGAGAACAATTGAAACTTATATAAACACTTCATAGTTTCATGTATTCAACAACATAACTCATTCATTCATGAAACCAAAGTAACAGGGAGTTATAAACTGTAGCAACACCATGCATTGGATCAATTTTCCTCTGTTATATTCATTCAAAAGTAAATTGGCTACAACTATGATAAAACAACAACAAAACTTAGCAACAACTAAATCACAACAAACTCCTACTAACTTGTAGGAGCCTCATTCCAGCGTACAAAACCTCTATTTATTTCAGAAGGTTCTTAGGGTTCCCCCCCGTACTACTCGTCTACTTGAGAAAAAAAAAACTAACTGCTACTTAATTTCCATTACATTCAAGACTAGGAGTGAAACTCCTAGGTCACTCATGATCACTCGGCTCCCCAATGTTTGATCTTCTTTAGTTTTCAATCATTTCAAAAAGATTTGCAGGAAACACCAACGGTTAATATTCTGAAATGATTCAAAGGTGCGCTAAGGTGTTGAGTCATCCCTCCACATGTGTTTGCTGACGATGCTCCTGCATCAGCTAGAAACCCAATACACAAAAAATAAGAAGAAATGAAAAAAAAACATGTCTTTTGTCTTCTTAAATGAAGGAGATTAGAATACAAATTACAAAGTTTCCTTAGATTTCTACAAATATATGAGATTCTGTGGTATTATGTAGTAAACTTATCAAGTTCTCTTTTCAGTAAATGTCTTTTATACACTCCCTTCTTGTACTTGGGAACAACAATGGAAGTTAAGAAAGTGAACTCATTTTATCTTGTTGGGCCCTTCATTTTGAATATTGCCAAGTTTTGTGGAACAATATAGCACAGAAACAATGAATATAAGTGGCGAAAAGCTATGCTTCACCATGCCAACAAGAAAACTAGTCACGAGTTAGCTAGTAAAAGTAACAAAAATATCTGGAATGTTCGAGTGCATGCCAAAAGGACACGGAATCAAGAAAGCATACAAGTGGAATCAATAAGCCAATAATCCCTGTGGAAATTTATAAAGCATGGATTTATGTAATGGGTTGGGGCTATGTTCTAAGTTTATGTTCCAGGTTTTCCATTGGTTATGTTGTTTTTGTTATGTTGTTGTGGGATTTTTGGGTTTTGTTCTTAATGAGCATTATTGAGAAGGAACTGTAACTACTTAGAGTTTGAGATTCGAGATCAGATCCCTCATTATCAACTCATTTTTATAATCTTGATAGCAAGGAATGTATTCCATGTATTATGAGTTGTGATAAGATAATAAATGTTGGATTATTCGGGCACTCAAAAAATTGTCAATATGTGGATGGATGCATGGTTTCTTTCCTATACAATATTTGTTTTTCTACATAAATTCTAGTTGTGTTAATATTTAAACAAGATTCTTGATGTATGTGTTTACTTTAATGTTGCACAACACACACTGTTCAATGATTTTACTGGTCTAATCCTTTCAATGTTATGATATCTTTATCGTTAAGTATGGAATTGTACTGTAATGTGTTGGACTTGATGGTGTGTCCTATTTAACTTACTTTATCACACAAGTCTCGATAGCACTTTGGGTGATACCTCCTTCTCTTGTGGAAGGTTGAATATTCTAGTGCAACTAGACTACAACATTACCTTTGTTAGTAACCTCTCAGAACCTCGGTCTCCAATTTCGCACAAACAAATGGTTTCGTTTCTAGGACCTGACTTCTGAGCAATTTTTCAAAGGATGTAACCTCACATATTTAAGTCTAACATTGATAACTGGTGGGAAATAAGGTGTAAGGAGTTCATATTTCAAGAAACCAAGTTATGACAGAAAGGGATGAGGGATGTGAAGAACACAATATTTTATTATGAACCAACCAACGATCAATATGAAACATTCTAGATCCAATTCCAAGGAGATATACCAGTGGCTTGATTAGTTTCAAGAAGTGACATCATTTAAAAATTGTGTCAAGAAAATATTCAATTGGACTATTGAGTGACTAGCCGGTCTTCACAAGTTTGATCACTAGATTGTTCAAGCTGTGGACTTTTGGGTCCAAACTACCCTAGAAGGATGCATCATTGAATTTACCACAAAAAACCACCAGTCATTCTCAAAAGAAGAAGTAATATTTTATGCGGGAGTTTGAGGGAGATTATTCAGAAAAATTCCATTATTGAAGAAGATATTGCAGGTGGAAGAAGGAATGCTACCAGTTATTGATATATGGGAGGTCGTTGTGAGAAGAGTGTCAAAGATAAGTGAGCTCAAAAAAAGGTTGTGGTGATTGAAAATAGGTGGCGAGAACATATGTGAAATTTGATGAAGAGGCCTGATTAGTCGCTCAAGGAGATTATCCTAGAGAAGAGTCATAAAAGAGAGTTAGAGAAGTTGAAAGAGTTGCAGTTATGTGGGAGGATGGCTAGCCAATGGTTGAAGGATAAGTTTGGAGAGAAATATGAGATTTTCGGAGAGACTAGACGATATGGATAAAATTCAGAAGAAAGAATAAATATTAGAGTCGCCATTGAGGAACAAGGCTCAAGAGTAACCTCTGCAGAAGTTGCAGGAGAACCAAATCCTATAGCACTCGGAGATGTCAAGTACACTATAGTTCCTGATACGATATAGCCTCCTAATGCGACCACATATGATAAATAATCCCATCATGAAGATGCAAGAACTAGCCATGGATCATCTAGTCCCTCAACATAATCTTTTGATTTGGTAAATTCTACAATA
>SNQJ01S0054969.1:9626-19741 GCA_010110895.2 Picea sitchensis | reverse complement strand
CTACAGCCTTTCCCTCTAAGGAATTGACAAATAAGCTCATGCAAGTATCATTTTCATTGGCTCTTATGTTGTGACAGGCATTAGAAAATCCCACCAGGTGTTCATTTTTAGTGACAGTGTTATTCCTTGAAAAGTTAGGAAGATGCCTTTTGAATTTAGGAAATGGACGAGTAGCAGGTGACAAGTTAAGAGGAGAGGAAACATACCACAGTGTGGTTGTAGCATCTTCTTCAAATTGAAAAATCCCATACTTTTTAATGAATTTGGTGGGGGTTTTGTTAGATTGGATAGGAACTTGGTCACTATATAATCTACCAATCACTGATGAAGATGAATACTGAGAGGAGGAAGCACTTCCAGTGCCACCACAACCACCACTAGATGCCATCTTGTGGATGATAGGTAAGGGAGAGAAACATGAACTGGATGAATCATACAAGGTTCTCCTTAGAGCACTTTGTTGGGTTGATAACAAAACATTCCTTCTTCTTGTTTGAGCAATAGGATTAMTTTCAGGTGATAATCCTCTTCTTCTCCTAGAAACATGAGGGTCTAAGGACATGAAAAGAAGGTCAAAGATGAAGGACAAATAAGGTTATGGTTGATTTCTAGGCTGTCTACATMTAGCTTCCCAACGTTCTTGGGCATTTATGTCTTGTTCAATTGTTKCCCATGAACGATTAAGCTCAACCTGAGTATTAGCGATGTCTAGAATAGTGTTAAACAAATTTAAAGCAATGTTGGTATGATCTTGAAGACCAGGATCAATATTAGGCTTCCTTGCAACAGGTACAGTCATTAATATATAAAAMAATCAAAGAATCAATATCAGAAAAATAGATGTATTCGATGATAATCAAGCATAAAAATCAACCAGAGAGATATTGAAGATCTCCCCAGTATGGTCTCCAAATAAATGTTGAGGAAAATATATGAAATGATCTTACTAAAGAATTTTCATATCTTACTTGGCTAAATCAAGATAGAAGGGAATATCACCCTATGTTTATAACCATAACAAATTGTCTCCTAATCCACAAGTATTGATTAAAGGTGCTTAGGCTAAGTTTTTTATAAATAAAAAGTTTGCTGAAAAATTCAATATTTATGTAATTTTCTGAATATAATAGATGGATAAATAAATGTAGTGACAGAAGTAAAAACACCAAGTCAATAATCAACACAGATGAGACATAAAGCAATCTCTTATTCCATTCCAATTATTAAAAATACTTGTTCTCTTTAGAAAATTCCCTGAGGAATTTTCGACCAATGTCAAAGTTAGATGTCCCCGATGAAAACCATACAAAAGGACTTCTGACAGAAAGTTAAAAATTGAACTTTAAAAGTTGGATCATCTTGCCAAAGATTGTTTCCCACTCTACTCTGCACAATAGCCTTTATCAGTCATGAAATTTAATTCACAAACATACAAGTATACATAGACTATCAAAGATAGATCAACACCTCTGAAAAACAAGTGTCTGAATGATGTAATTTAACCTTGAATATTGCTTTCTACAATAGGACCCTACTATCATAAAAGAGAATTAGTCTTTCAATGAATTAAATAATGAATGAAAACTGAATTATCTCAATAAAACTCAAAGAGAAAGCCTTAATATGCTTTCTCCTTCTATTCTTCTCTTGTTCCTCCTTTTCCTTTTGCCTTTAAGCAATCAGAATTAGTTGAAGTAGTTAAACTACCTTTTTAGTTAAGTTAAATAAAACTCAACAAACTTTTTAGTTAAGGAGGAAAAGTAATAAAATCATAATAAGGCTTTTTAATAAATAATAACTAGTAGGTGGGACCCCTTGTGACTCCCTTTAGTTCTTAAAAAAACATAACACAACTATTTAATCAATCAAAGACATCCCTCCTTGTGGATCCCATCATCACTCTCATAATTTGACAATTTATATCAATGATAATTGAAATTATATCCAAAAATATATTATCCATATATCCAAAAAAAGTTTGTTGTCCAAAATTTGAGAAGTCAACTGTTATCAACAATCAATAAATAAAAACACTTAAAACCCATATTTTCCACTCTGGGAGGCAATCTTCCCCTTGTTTTTGTTGTCACCCTTTTATTTCTCTGAATTTACCTTAGGTTGTGTGGAGCCTTTAGCCCTAATCTCACCGATAACATGAGATAAATCATCTCTCAAATGCATGAGGGAGGACACGGATTTGGCAGAATCATTTGAGGGAGAGGAGGGGGCAGCAATGAAGTTTCCTTTATCAGGAGCATGGTGGACCTTGGTTTTGAACCTTTTTCTTGCATGGGAAGATTTTTCTAGTGAGTGGGCAGGGGTAGCTTGGACAATTTGATTAACAGGTGGAGGAGCAAGTAGAGACAAGTTAGGCCAACCATGATGTTGGGAGACTGTCGGGTGGAAAATCTCTTGCCATCCATCATTTGCAGGGACTTCAAGATGTAATCATACATGAGGGGGTATTGGGATACCAGGGACATGTGGGTCTTGGAAGGGAGGCCTTTCTGGCCTAGGTTGGACTGCTCCTTGTCCAATCTAGTTAAAAAATCCATCTTGAAATAGCAGGCTCAACTCTTGCGAGTCTGCATCAAAATGTATAGAAAACCTTGGCCTTCTAAGGCCCCTATTCCAATTTCCTCTTCCTCTGTTACGTTGACCATGGATACCTTTTCTGAAAAAGATCATTCCTATAATCATTGTTGATTAGCGAATAGTTTCTTTAACAAACACACATGACATCTCTTTAAAATGTGAAACAATGTTTGGCTTAGCAATACATTAGAGTCATGCAATCTAGTCCATACAAATCATTTAATACGTGTCAATGAGCAGGGGGTGATTAAGGGTTCTAGGATATGTGAGGAACTATATTAAGCTAAAAGTGTTAAAATTAAGGGGGGTAGGTCATGGTTGATTCTCAACAAATCATCAAACAATCAACTGTATCATAAATCAAAAGAATATATCACTACAACTCATCCACGTGGCATCCTTTAGTTGTTATAATACATATTTTAACTTAACTATAATTTAATTTTAAGAATAGGGAGTGGATAGTGAATATGGGAAGGCGAGGGGACTTGTAATGTGCGAAAAAAGTGAGAGAAAGGTAGGGAAAAAACGGATATTGTTCATAAATAAATCAAGTAATCCATAAAAACAACTCTGTATTCAATACAAAAGATACCAATACCAATTAAACAATTACTGTGTGTCAAAAATGTTCACTATCCGACATTCAATTTCTTCAAACTTCTCAATTAACATAGTCTGTAATATTACAAATAATCACTATGACATTCAACAGTCCTTTTTTTTTTTATACTCGGGGAATCCTCAATTCGCAGTTCTCGTACTCGCATGACACATGGTCGATACCCTTACGCTACCACTATACCCCTAGGTGCGCCACACATCCCACAAGCATGGAGCATAAGTAAAGCGGGGTGAGAATCAAACTTGAGACCTCCTTTACATATTTCCTTCCATTTACATGGCACATGCCAATCGGTCTACACCCCTGCGGGCGACGTTGGAAAATCCTGTTAAGAGAATACTTAGTGTTTTTTATTTCCTTTCCTTTCATTTAAAACAAAATCAAAAGAAACACACAACTACATTTCTCCATCTCTATCCATCATATATCGCTATAAAATATCAAACACTATCCATAATTCGCAATCGCCCAAATAAAACATATACACGAGTCTCTTTTTCAAATTGAGCAGACTTCTAATACTTGCCAATTTCATGCCCTTTTCATTATATTAACCAATAAAAATTGCAATGAAACCATAATAAAAAACTCGAGCTTCATCACTGGTGATACAATTAAATAAAACATGCACGATGCCTCCATGATAGACACATAGTGAAACAACAAAACCATAATCAATAATTTCCACAATTTTCCATGATCCCCATCGAGACTAGTGAAACACACAATAGTTTCCAATTCTCAATTAACACCATGTTGTAAGAACACAATGATCCAAAACATAACGAAAAATATGCAGCCTTCTGATTGTACATTATCACTGATTCCCAATCAACCAATTTAATCAAATAAAAATGAGCTAGGTTTTCGACGCACTGTCATAATGAAAAGGAGACAACCCCTTGAATGTATATAATTTCTCATCCCCGATCATAACTTTCCAACCAAATCAATCCAATGATTTCAATATAAGTACTCAAAGAAACTGTCATAACTGCTCAACCAATTTATGACAGTCAACAAGATGCCCGACAAGGGTGAGAATAGTTGGGGATTATTAAAAATAGGATCTGTAACAATGAACTCAAAGAATTAATTAGGAGTTCATTGGGTTATCAAAATCATTGAGAGAATGCAGGTCAAACATATCAACCAATAGGCAGAGACCCTTTGATACAAGCACGATAGAGCCATAGGGTTCCTTATAACTCTCAGTCTGTGCAATGATGCAACAATTCAATGACAGGTAGGGTAGGAAAATGATGCAGAGAAGAAGTGAGTATACACTGGATAGTTATAGGTACCTCACATCACATAGAGGTATAACCTCCATGCATTTCTCATGAGCCGAATCAATTTATAACAAAGCCAGTGGGAATGTATACCCGAGACATAGTTTATATCACCAACAATCATAAAGCATACATTTTGGCATAATGGCCACCCTGTAACTGAATTCTAATATACGTTGATTCCAACACCACAAAAATAAGCCCATGACTAGGTGAAAAAAACCCATGACCATGACTCTGGAAAAGACACAACAACCAAAAGGAAGTCCGAAAAAAACCACAGCAACCCCATAGCATCGTGAATACAACTGGACATGGTTACCCTCATATCTGTGAATAAGTGGCCAGTAAGGATAAACAGATCGAAACCCTCCAACAAAACACAGAGAGATAATACCCATATACACTTAAAACAATAGAGATCCATCACAATTTTCACCACACAGAACAACCAGTGAATTCATAACTTAACTGACCAATTCCTTTACCTGCAAAATGAATAACCACACAGTCATTCCAAAAAGAAGACACAGACATTTACACAGTTTCCAATCTTAGGAAAACACAAACCAATGCATCACTGAGCCATCGTTCATTCATACACAGAGAGAAATTCATGGATGGGTGAAAAGAACCATACCTATAACCAACAAGTTTAAGAAGACTGAGCTGGTCGAGAACTTCCTTCCCAGGATTGGATCTTAGAGCTTAACCACCAACAAAACGAAATGCAACAATAACCATACTAGGGTGATGGCCCAATGGGGGAAGTATGGAGTGAAGTTTATTTACTTCATGTCACTTCCATCTTCCTCTTCATTCAATTTAGAAGTACACGACAACCAACAATCAATAATACCATTAACCATGCCATTAATTCCAAAACCATTGAAACTTGCAACCACATTGCTTGCCAAATGCACCACCCAAAAATTTATATTAACCATTGCCAATTTCCATACCATACCATATATCAAATGAACCGAATATAAATCAAATACAATTGGCATAGCCACTAACCATTACTAGTTAGGATTAACACTAACTTTTTTCATTTAAATTGCACATAACTTATAACATAGTATAGTATATGCCTTTTCTTTTGGATTTTTTTGTAAGTTTCTTTCCCATTTCTTTTGTTTTATGTTGTTACTAATGTATGTCTTGTGCAGGTGTAGCCAGGTAATAAATCATGGTGACATGATTGAATATAAAAACTACAAATGTATGCCAATCATAACATGAAATTAAAGCTTTGAATAACAGAACATCCCATAAATGCATCATCCACCTGTGATCATGTCAAAACGAAACCAAGATTGCATCATCAACCATATAAGACCCTGTAAACAACATCAAAACAACATCATAAAATGTTTGATATGGCTATCTCCAAGCCTCCATTCTACAAGGGGGTCCCACCTACTAGTATTATCTTATTAACATAGTTTAAATAATAGGCTTTAGCAATACTTTGCAGGTGAAACTCCTCATTGCAATTTTTATTGTCAACACCCATCTTTTCCAAAAATATATGATGAATGGAACTTCATATATTGATTGCCCTCATCTCAGTTAAATGAAAACTTGCTTATTGAAGTGGTGAATGGAAATTCAATTAAGGGAGATATAGATAACATCACTGGGGTATTGAACATGCTCATTGGAAGTGAAAAAATATCCATGATATCTGTAACAATGTATTACACATATATATAATATACTATGTTATCTAGTTCTTTTTTCAATAATATTTTTATCTTGAACCAACTGGGATTCCTTAAATAAACATATTTTACATCTATATAACCTTGAAAACGAATAGAGTCGGTTAAAACATGATATTTTTGTTAAAATTATTTTGATTATCTTAAACAATTATGGAATCTATTTTAAGGAAGGGAAACACTTATTAGCCCGACTTGAAATCAATCACCAAGTGTGCTTTAATATTTTTAGATATAGTTATGTTCATTTTTTCTATATATGATTAAATTTCAAATAAAACGAGAAAACATTTTTTCAATAAAAGAAGAAATAATGAATCCATCTACTCAATAAAAGCACATGTTATAATATTATTTCGTGCCTCATTGAGAACCACAATCCCCAGATGGAGCCTATGTTAGAACACCTTAGAAATTTCCGAATAAAATTTAAAACTTCGAAATCTTTATTTATTTTTAATCGTTAAAAACAAATTACGAAAAACTTAGGAATATCATTCTTTTTAGAATAAAAAATATAATCATTATATCTAGACATGGCACATCCATTTCCATCCATTAAAAAGTTTTAGTTGACCGGATCAATGGCTGTCACGATTTTGGGGTTCTAAATTTCTGTGAGGTTTAAACAAAAGAAAACAACAAAGTTACTTTGGGACTTCTCAATTCAGGAGTTTCAAAATCAAGATGTTTAAAGATATAAAAACTCTGAAGTTTGAAAGCTCCAGAGTCCCAGAGACATGTTCCCATGAAAGTATTTTAAAACAAATCTATTGATGAGTCATAGGACACTTGTAAATATTTGGTGCTGACACGTGGCACTCATTTTGGGCACTTTAGTCACATTATTCGCATGATTGTAGGTGACATGTGTCACTCACCTTTTATGACCTGTCATCAAAAGTAATGTTATCACCACCACATCACTCTGAGAGATTTTTCTTTTGGAGATAAATCAACAAAAATTTAAAAAGAGAACCAGAGTTCCAGAGTCCTAAAGTAATTAAAATAGTTTGATTAATTGCTCTGTGGATTCTGCCTTTAGGAGATATCTATTGTTTTGTGTTCAAAACTCTTGAATGTTGAAGTCCCAAAGTACTTAAAAGTAAAAAGTGACTTTAAACCATGATCAACTAAGAATAAAAATTAATTAAGGGTGGATTAGCTAGACCATGAATTCATCCTTCGAGAGATATCCATTGTTTTTCATTCAAAACTCCCAAATGTTGAACCCCTGAAGTACTTTATATTAACTATGATCATTGAAAATATGTCCAGCTAGCTAGGGAAAAGATTTGGAAAAATGTTGTGACTGCCAAGTAATAAATTTTATAGAAGATTACTCTATCAATAGATTAATACAAGAATATATAGACATTAATATTTACGTAAATAAAGGCATTTCAAACTTCAAATTATTTTTCTATTAACATCTAAAATTTCCACATTTAGTATTTTGATCTCACAAGGTTTTTCTTCTCACTGGAGGGTTAACATCAAATTTTGAAAATCATGGTGCCACGCAAAGCGGGAAAGAAGCAAGATTCATTGACTAAGGAATCAAACCCAAATGAAAATGTCAAACCTTCCAATCTTGTTGTTGCATTAACGGAACTACGTGCACAATTTAAGGATATGAAAAAACCAAGTACATCTACAAAGAAAATAAAAGGAAAGCGATGTGCAAGAAAGCAAAATAAATCTCAGCAAAATCAAAAAATATATTCATTGTATCTTTTAGTTTTGATTGTATTTTATTTTGAGATCAAAGAATGTGGAATGTCTAACTACTTTTGGTTAAGACATTTTTCTATAAATAAACAGATCTAATATCTATTTGAGGCTTCTTCTTGATGAATGTAAAAGAGAACTTACTGAATATCAATTTGAAAGAGAAGACAAAGGTGTTGCGTCTCATTTCCTTGAGTTATGTGTTTTATGTGTATTTTCATTTCCCAATCATATTTTCTTCACTCAATGGCTCTTGAATATTGAAAGAATACAATTTAGTAATACATCTAGTGTGGTCCATATATTGGAAGTTTGTTCAGTTACAATTTTTCCTATGTTATTACTGTGCGTAAAACAAGACATGTATCTATGTAAGTTTCCTCATTTTAAATGATCTATCAAGGACTCTTTCTTTAGAATTCTTCTACTGCGGATAAGGTAAGATTCATCTGTATTTGATACCTTACTTTATTTTAACAGTCTTTGTTAATCAATTCTACTTTTCATAGGATCAAAATTTAAAAAGACTCAAAGAAAGAGATATTACCTTTTTGTTTTCTAATCATTAGAATTCATTTGAAGTTGCATATTAAAACTGAAGGTAGAAAATCATTACTAAAACAATTCTCTTAAATCTTTGGATGCCTAACATTATTCTGTGAGCCTAGAATCAATCTCAGGAACAACAATATGGATCCACATTGTATCTTTAGTGGCCATATCCTTAGTCATTACTTTCATTTATCTACAATGTGTTGGTCGGTCATGATGTTTTGAGTCAGTTTACTCTGATCATAGTTATGCCTACCTCAGGGATGATACATATGAATTGTTTGATTTTTGTTTGCATCTTCCAGCAAGATCTCCTAATCCAATGCCCTTACATTAATATTTCGTGAAGTGTTTCAACCATCAGTTTCTTTTCTGACCTCACACTTTGGGCGACATCTGTTAGACACCAAATTCCCACATGACTAAGTGTCTCACTTGTGTATCTCATTCTACTAAGTTTTGTAAGAATCACAAGTTCCATACGCTCCTTACTAAGTGTTACATCCAATTTATCAAGTGTCATATGTACCTTACTAAGTGTCGCATGCACTTTATAAAGTTTTGTTGTTAGGGACCTAACTTCCCTAACCCCTCATTTAGGTAGAATAAAATATTTTTCATGTAATAAACACAAATAGTAATAAGGCCTGGTAATAAGGAAGAATAATTCAAATGTAAGAAGACCTAATGGAAGATTTTGCTTCTAGAAGATCTTCCTCTAGATTGTTCTTTTGGTAGATATATTTAGTATAAATAGGAGTTGAGGGCATGCGAAGTCTTGTCTTGGGAATTATTGTAATAGATCGTTTCTCTAGTGAAGGTTTCCCCTTGAAGAGGAAAGTGAACATTGTTTCTTATCAATAAAGGTATTATTTTGGTGTTTAGGTTTCATCTCTTGTTTTGTTTCATTTCTATTCTTTGCAATATTTATGTTTTTAGCTATTATAATAGATCTGGTACCCTACAAGTGGTATCAAAGCACTTTCCTTGGCAAAATATTGTGGTTTTTTTTTTCCAGGGTAGAGACGTATTATAACATCTTAAATCTACAACAATATGTCATTCAGTGCATAAATCCACGGTCGAGGAAGAATACATGTAGTAAATACAAGTGGTACTTAGGAACACATTGTTGACCACCCTTGTAACCACTGATGGTACCCCTTCGAGTGGTAGTGCATCAAAAAACACCTATATACGGATCAACCTAGATATCATAAACCCTTTGTAGATAAACTAATCGACCTTATGATTGCTATAGTGTGACTAAGAACAACTCTCAGGAAGATACTCTCTAGTACCTAGGTAGTCAGGTAGTACTGCTAAGGGAACAATCTAGCCTCCTTAGTTAGTTCCCTGAGATATTGGGTCGAGTACTACTATTGGACCATGCACGTATACCAAAGAGATATAGCACAGGGAAAACCCTTTTTTGTAGAAACCATGATTACCTTAACCCTTAGGATGAAAACATAAACATAACAAAGAAGATCTATTTCCATGCAACTTTACCTCCTACATTTTAGTTACGTAATTACTACACATTTTTTCTTGTTAAAAATTTGGGCCTTTTAACAATGCTTAGATAGTTCC
>SNQJ01S0054968.1:27773-42853 GCA_010110895.2 Picea sitchensis | reverse complement strand
GTACTAGTTACACATGTATTTCTTGCACATGTACACTAGTATGAATGAGTTTCTTGGCTTACTTAGTAATAATGAAGATTATTTGTTATGAATGTGTGAACCATGTTTCTTTTCCCCTTGTATCATAAAATACTTTAACTTCAGGACAAAGTTTCCTGAAGGGTGGGTGTATGTAACAACCCTAGTTAAATGATTTCTTAAGGTTTATCAAGTATAATTAATTAAATAATTAACTATCCTAATATATTTTAGTTAAACAATGATTATTTATTAATAATATTAATCAATTAATTAATTATTTATTAATTGTTTATATATGTTGATTAATTAATTAACTCATTAAAGGTTTGGGTAATGAATTAAAAGCTTAATAATTTTTATTTATTTATTAGAAAACTTAACGTATGAAGGATAGGGAATTAAATGGATGGATAGGGTATTGAATGGAGGGATAAGGTATTAAATGGAGGGATAAGGTGGGTGGCATTAAAGGAAAGGAGGAGGCGATGAATGGGGGAAGGATATGATGCTGCAGATGCATTCGAGAGAGGACCTTTTGGAAGTTTGGGGTAAGAAAGCAACATTTGGAAATTAGGGACTATATGTGTTTGTTGGTTTGATATTTTCTGGTTTGGCGTTTGGGTGGACTGTTACAGGGGTGCACCAGGTTGCTGGGAGTTTTGGGCTCGGGGGCCAAGAATCCTCATGGAATCTTGGAGCTAGGGAGCCAGATAGGCTATGTTCCTAGATGGTAGGGAGGAAGGATTTGTATTTGGGTAGAGTTGGGCAAAGAAACAACAAGGACAGACGGAAATTGGAGAAATAACATCAAACTAGGATCAGATAGAGGTATGTAATTTCATGAACTTGATGTGTTATGTGGTTGTTAATTAAATTTACTTTCATGTTGTTCATAAATTTTAATTTATGCTGAATAATCAATGATTATAAGTTAATGATGAAATTGTACAGCATATAATTTTCTTTATTCTTTATTTTAGTGTGTGTTTTATAAGGCTCTGTGGGGAAAGAGACCCTACATTATTGATGTTGTGTTCCTTGATTCTTACGTGATGGTATCCTAATATCAAGTCTATATTTGAAAATATGTTTTCCCCTCTTAGTTGATCAAAGAAGTCATCAATTATGGGTAGAGGGTACTTGTTCTTTACACTGGATTTATTCAGCTGTCAAAAGTAAATATACAGCCTTAAGGTTCCATCCTTCTTTTTGAAAAAGAGTATCGGTTCTCCCCAAGGTAAAACACTTGGATGTATGTAGCCTTTATTCAACAATTCTTCCAACTGCATTTGTAATTATTTTAATTCTGGTGTACTCATTCTGTAAGGTTTTTTGGATACCAGAGCAGCTCCGGGAACTAGATCAATAGAGACATCTATCTCCCTCTTTGGTGGAAACCCTGATGTTTCTTGGAATACATCTTCAAATTCCTGTAGTACCGAGAATTATTCAAGGCTTGGCTCCTTTATATTTTCTGGCTCCTCCACATGGGATGCATACAATTGAAATCCTTTTTTGACACATCTATTCAACTGTAAGGTTGAAATCTCCCTTATAGCCATGGGTCTTAGAACTCCTTTCACAATGCTTTGTTTTCCTTCTTCATCAAGACATGTAAATTTCTTATTATGACAATCTAGGCCAACATGATTCTTTTCCAACCAATCCATTCCAATTACAATATAATAAGATCCCAATGGTATACTATTTAGATCAACATTATTATTCACACCATTAAGACTTATGGAACAACCTATGACCATATCATGGATTCTCCTTTTGTTCCAGTGGCTAGTTGAACCAAACTTGATTTTTCAGTCTCACTTTTCTCGAAACGTAATCTATCCACTATTTTAGGACCAATGTAACAATGACTTACTCCTAAATTAGTTAAAATAAAAACATGTTGATTAATGATATTACCTTCCACCTCGATCATATTGGATTCGTACTCTTCTTGTTGATCATATAAGGCTGCATAAATTATTCCCATGTCTTCTACTCTTGTAGCCTCTTGGATGTTGTGCATGGTCTTCACTTTGTGCTTTATGTGAGGGAAATCCTTGTACATGTGATCTTATTTGCATCCCCAACATTGGATTGGTGATCTTCCCCTTTTTCCCAAGGAGTCCTCTCTCTTGGATTCATCCTTAGCATACCAGTCTTGATGAATTTTATTAGGGATAATTTTCTTGAAAGGAGGTTTGAATCCCTTCCTCCTCTGATCAGGTTTCTCCTTCTTCCTATCCTTCCACGATTTTTGAAAATACTCTCTACCCTTTCCTTTCTTATATAGGTACTTAGCCTTCCTAATGGTCTCAGTCAAATTCCTTTCTTCATCATACTGGATCTTCTCTTTATAAAATGAGGCCAATCCACTTAAAAACCTTTGTACTTTCACCTTCTCACATTCTACAAACCCCACATTATTTAGTAGCCCCACAAACTTATTTTCATACTCTTCCATGGTCATTCTTCCCATCCTAAGTTCAAACAAATCATGCATATTATTATCATAGAAGTTCTCTGAAAGGTACTCCTTCTGAAAATATTTCTTGAACTACGTCCACGTGATCCTATTCTCATTAATGTGCTCAACATGCTTCAGGTGATCCCACCACATAACAACTTTCCCATGTAAATGATATGTGGCAAGTATGGCTTTTAGGTTTGATGAGTAGTTATGCAACTAAAAATACCTCCTGAGTCTAAGAAACCATGCCTCAACATCATCTTCCATTTCTCTTTCTCTATCAAAGGATGTTGGCTTAAGCTTCCTCAACTCTCCTTGCAAACTGTCCAATTCATGTATTCTTCTTTTGGTGCCTAACAAGAGACACCTCTGGGATACTTATTGAATCTTCAGATGCATACAATTTTCTTTCTTAATAGGGGGGTGAGTGATGCTTATGAGTTCTACTAGCACTTCATTCTTAACCATAATACCCTATCCAACGGTTCTGGCCCATACCGGTCTGTTGTTTCAACCAAAATCTCTGATACCAATCTTTAACGTACCCAACCATCCCCAGGTCGGGATATGCCACTTCAAATCCACTATGGACTAGTTTTGACTTCTGATCTAACTTTTAATTAATAAATATGCTTGAAGTATTCACATGCATAGATCAAAATTCATGCTACAACATAAAAGAAATGAACCATATGTCGTACACAACAATAACCAACAAACATGCATACCATGGATATGAAATTCATAGATAAATAAATACACATCAGAATAAATACACAACTAAATAAAACCATAACATAGATCACTTATCTTTAATAAAACGAATCACCAACTGGATGCAGGCCAAGGACGTTCCACCCAACCATAGACATTGTTTTTCTAAGTCTCAAAAATAGTGTCACCCCTAAGCTAGGGTTGTGAATTTATAAGGACAGTTCCAGAGTGTCACTCGGCTTCCCAAACCAGTCAATAGTGAATCTCTCACAGTATTTTGAGCACCCACAACAATCCAAAGTGCACCAACTCTCTTCTACCCAACCTACACAAACCAACATAATGGGCCCCCTTCTTAGCAACATAGTCCCTCAGGTTGACCATCTCCTTCGAAGGCTCCAGTGCAGCTGGTCCAGAATCTCCATGCTGGGACTCTCGGGACTCACAACTCTAATCAAACTGAACACATGACAAAGAATCTCATACATGTAGGCCTTAGTTCATGGCTGGAATACACCAGCAGTGTTTACATCCCAAAAAACTATAGCTCCTCTTCAACAATTCGTTTTCCCTTCCAAAGCCAAACGTGAATGAGGAAAGAAAAATGGGTGATAGAGTGAATGGAGAGAGAACAGGGTGAGAGGTGTGAACAATGAATAATGAGTGAGTGAATGGGTGAATAAGAAGCAACCCCCACAACAGACCAAAGATGGGTTTATGGAATTCTTGGAATTAAGGAACCACTTGGCCTTCCCCCCAAGAAGCTCATGTAATTGTTATTCTCCAGTAAAGAAAAAATGGGTTTAAATAAAATATAAAATAAAAACTTAGCCCCTCAAGCCCCCTCTCTTATGGAATCATAGCCCCCTATAAGTCTTGTCTTTGTTCGTCTAGCAACGAGTGATGTATTTATTATTAATAATGATCAAACATTACATTTCCTATGCATATTGGTCTCTTTCAATTGTTTGGGCACCCTGGCCTTTCATGGATTAACAAAATAATATATTTAATATGGGGCTTCAAAACCTAGGGTGTTACATGAGGTAACAAAGAAAAAGATAATTGAGATCCCCCTTCAAATGGTCAAGCTCATAGTCAATAAGGGATTTGAAGTTTGGATCAGATTATATCACAAGAAAGGAGGGATTATGGAGAGATTTCAAGCGTGCCAATGGAGGGACCATGGAAATTTATCTAACCTAGTCTATTGTTTCTTGGACAATATAGCTATTGTTTACAAGTTGGAAACAATCATTCCTTGTCTCTTGAATTCAAGGTATGAAGGGAATTTCGTAGGGTTGATCGTTCTGAGTACTTTTGGTTTAGTGGATATTCAATTCTTACAAATTATATGTGAATTAGATCCCACTTTCTTACAAATTGTAATTGAATTGGCATGGTTCACTTTAGCTTGATCAAGCAACCACAATTAAAGTGGGGGGACTATATCTTTGGTTATGTTGTATTTTTGTCCAAATTTTCGAAGTTCCTTCTTGAAAAATGAATTTTCTATCTAGTCTGGGTGTTATGTTTTATAATGTGGTTTGGCACTGTCTCCTGAGTGCTTTGCTCGTCGTTTATGGGAAGTCTTGGGATTATTTTTGTGGGTTTATTGGCTTGACAGGTTCTATTTTTTCTTTCAAGTTTAGTTCTCTATATTTGGATTAACATTAATAGATTTTAGGGAGCTGCAAGAAATTGTTAGAGTACTTTTATTCTAGAAATGAATGATCCAAAGTAACAAAACCTCTAAATTTTCGAGTACTTCAAAAACTATGACAATGAATATTAGTGCATTTCTCAATTTTCTCATGTAATGGGTACATTGGTTCAATAGAAGCAACACATTGTCACCCTTAAAGTTAAACGCAACATGTTAGGGAATATGGTAGTCAATCTGCCCAAAGTTTTGGAATCAGGGTGTCCATGAATTCAGGATATGGGGAACTATCCTAACAAACATAGGCCTCGAAGAGGTAACCAATTGTCACATTTTTAGTTAAGTTAATGTATTTTAAATTTTCTAGCATATTAAGCATTTACTATAAAATTGATACTAGTAGTAAGCGCTACAAAATTGAATTTTGTGAGCACATAACCTTTTGTATTTTCTACACAAACTATTTTGTACGTCTTTTTGATAATACAAATTACCCAATTTCAATTAGAAAAGAACATTTATATCAATATATAATATTTTTATTATATTCATTACAGTTTTTTTAGCCTCAACTAACTATGTAAACTACCAAAATCTTCACATATTTGTTTATATCTTACTTTTTGCACTGAGAGTAGCTAGGTGCTCTATATCCTATGGAGGAGATGTTGTCACCTTAGCCTAAGATTACAATAAAATATGGAAGTTGGCCTAATTGAAAAAATAATAATAACAAAAATAAAGTAGGCTAAATTAAAAAAAATAACTATGTATGTACATATATATACATGACAACTTCTAAAATAAATCACATCACAACATGTAAAATAAAAAACTAAGGTACCAATACTTAATATGAGATTAAATGTTAAAAAAATCACACATTAATAAATTTGATGACTCTAGTTGTTTAATAAATCTGAATTTAAAATAGATATACCCTAATATGAAACTTCTTCATTCACAAAATAAAATAAAATATTAATTATAATTCTTAATTTATTACTTTTTGTCTCAAACGTACGTATGGAATCTAATTTTATAAAAGCAGATTCTCTACTTTAAGTCTAATCTCTCTGTCTAAAACAATGTATGTCTAGATTCTGTACATTTATTAATACCCTAAAATGATCGGCATTGGCTAAACGATCTATTTTTGGATTTTTTTGGTGGGAATTTTGCGATGTAAAATTGGATAAAATTGGTATTTTCTGTTGTTTAAATTGTATTTTTGAATGCATAAATAGATTCAGTCCGACCAAAAACCCTGAGACACTCAAATTTTACAAATTTAACTACTCAAATCTACAAATCCACTATTCATCACTAGATTTAGAACAGAAAAAAATTGCCAAAAAATCCTTTAAAATTAAAACGTTTTAACTACTACATAGAGTTGGTCTTATTAATTACAGATCAGGGAGTTGGTCTTAATTATGGGTTGACATGGGTTGACATCACGGTTAGGAAGAAAGACAAATAGGTGTCTAGTCATATAATTTATTATGAAGCTTATCTGCACGTGGTATTTTTGTATTTTCTGATAATATAAAAAGGAATGAGGAATGGGTAGTGGGTCTAGTATATATATGATAAGATAGCCATATCCGACCAAAATTCTACTTCAGACTGAAAATCATAACATTATGCTACCTGTATTCCACTTAATGCGGGGTCGCATCCTTCCGCATTTTCAACAAAGCGCACGTTCCTGCTCTATGTCAAGAGTCTTTCTGCCCACACTTATGGGACAGACTTGTGACTTGCCATTTGCAGCCACGTGAGCGTAGAAATGGCTGTTGGAACTCGACCAGTAAATTGTGTTACCTGGTGATTTGTCTGTATTTGTGATTTGTTAAAAAATTCATTATGGCTTTTATCATTCTTCATTTAAATTATGAAAATAGATTTATTAGGGATTTAGTTTTAAAATTCCTACTCTAAAATTATAATAAAAATTATGAAATTACATCATGTGATTTCAAGTAATATTTAATCCTAATTTCATATATAAAATCAAATATTAGTTATGATTAAAGATTATGAAATTATATCATATGATTTCAAGTAATATTTAATCTTATTTTTATATATAAAATCAAATATTAGTTATAATTAAAGATTATGAAATTACATCATGTGATTTCAAGTAATATTCTTAATTTCATATATAAAATCAAGTAATATTTAATCTTAATCTCATATATAAAATCAAATATTAGTCATGATTACATTTTGATGTCATGTAACAAAAAATACTATCTAAATAATTATAATGAATCAAAACTTTTAATTTATATGTTAAAACAATTTAAAACTAATATAATTGATTAAAAAATAATTATGAGAAAAGAAAACAATTTTATTGATTTGTGAGTTTTATATAGAAAGATCCTTACCTTGTATGTTAGGGAGATTATGAGCTTCTGAAATTTCTAAAAGCTTTAAAATAGACTACTAGCTCTTCAAAATGCCACTTTTCCATTGAGACACATTTAGTGAGGTTTGTGGGGTTGTGTGATCCATGTGGTAAACTTCAACTAACATATCCCAAATTGGTGCAGACCTCCTGCCCTCCGGCTGGGATCCATGCAGGATCTTCTCTAAACCACGACAAGGGTTAATTGAATTCCTTACTTAAGCCCGCAAATTTTTTTCGGGTCTCGCGAGTTGGAAACTTTGAATACAATGTCACAGCCCTTGGCAATAGCTGAAATGCGAAATTGCAAATGGGCTTAAGGTGTAAACTCCCTCTTCAGCCCCTTTTCCAACATGACCACAACCAAGCCTTAACGCAAGAACCTTTCACAACTCGTGACTTCGAGAGTTGGAGCGCCAAACTCTTGTGCTCTTCCTATCCGAATCCCCGAAACGCAGTATGTCAACGAAGGTTGACTCCACCCAAAGTGGAAGGCACACGCCACCTGTCACCTCTGTTTAGTTTGCTTACAGAGTGGGTCCTTGACACCTGTTTGCACGAGTCTTCGGCTTTCGCAACTTGAAAGAACAGTGAACAACCGTTCCTCTCCCTCTACAAATCCCCAACTACGAAATTGTGTCTTCGACGAAATCGACGACTGTGTGTCTCCCTCGATCCAACGACTCTCGTTGTATCAGGATTTCGTCAATCGGAAATCCGCAACACTCGACCCAAACCACTGGTCACTCCATTCCCCGAATTTCGATACGCGAATTCATATACGAGATCAACGACCCTCGTTGATCCAGATCTTATGGCCTCTATCCTTCCTGAGCTTAAGAGTGTTGAAAGACACCCAGTCTTAATCCCTCTGTTGGTCTATCAAATCCAATTGGCTACAGAACTTTGACACCTCTCCTTGAAGCGATTTCGCCGTCTGTTTCAACTTCACCAAGACTTCTTGCCAAATGGCGTGGTGTCCTCCCTCCTGAACTTAACTTCTGTGAAACGATTTCAACCTCCACCTCCCTTTGAACTTCTCAAAGGTTCTATCCCTTCTGAGCTTCCACTTGCGAATCCAAGGCTTCCAAAAGGGTTCTTGCACGCATTCATTACGGAAAAATTTCAAATAACCTCATGTTATTTGGGTCTTCGACTCTGTGCACTCTTTGCAATAGAGAAATCCTCAACTCCTCTGTGAATTTGAGAGAATTTGTTCCCTCTCCCAGCCTGCGCACACTTTGCACGGCTCTGTGCTCTGTTAGCACTCTTGCCGGTAAAGACACAAATTTGAATCTTCTCTAAGAGTTTTGAGATGAAACTCAGAGCCTGGTCGATGCACTCCTTGCGTACCCTCCACTGCACCCTTTGCAGGGGTTCTCAGAAAGAGAAACAACTGAAACTCATTCTCTCCTTATCCAGAATTCAAACATTCAACATAGAATTTTAGAGTCTATATACGCACATAGCATTGAAAGAAAATGCATACAGAGAATGCAAACAAGCCTGGAACATACCAGTTAAAGGTGGTTCCAACAACCATAACAAACACATAGATTGGAATCAAAGATTTCTTCTATTAATTACAGTGCTCCTGTACATGGTAAAAAACAACAGCTAGAATGCATAAAATTCTCTATTCTCCTCTGCAGCTCTACAGCTTACGAATTCTGAATAATGTTACAATGATATCAGGGTTGAGGGTGTCTATCATTCGTTTTCCCCCCAAAGCTCCTAAAACTGTCTAATCTATCATTTAAATTTAGCTATTTGCATTAAACACACATAAATGCCTATTACATCTGGTGGATAGGCACATACACTCCAAAATCAGTTTGGATCTTCAATACATAAATGTTAATGCACTTTCCTCCCATCCATTACATTAATGTTTCAAATTTTGAAAGTCACAACGTTTTCACAAAAACGTATTTAATTGCATCTGTGTGTCCAACTGTCTCCTTGGTTTTAGGCGCATACTTGGGATTTCTACGATGCTCCTGCATCATACTCCCTCGCTTGAAAATTTCCATGAACTCTTGTTCATGAGCTCTTGCACGGTCTGTCCATGTCTTTGAATTTATGCTTCATTCTCCTAGCTAGCATCTTCAATTGGATGTCCTTTCCACTTGACCAAGTATTCAAAATACTCTTTTCTCCTGGTCTTTCTGTTAGTCCTCTTGTCAATTATGCCTTCCATCTGTGGCTTTTCAACTACATACATTTGTTTCATCCATGGAATTTCTTTCTGTTCATCCTCTGCTCCTGCTTCTTCATCTCTTTAAGGGTACAAATCTGTGACATTGAATATCGGTGAGATTTCGACCCCATCGGGTAATTCAATCTCATACGCGTTTGCCCCAAATTTTCTTATGACCTTGCACAGTCCAATTTTCTTCATCTTCAGCTTGTTGTATGTTCCCCTTGGGAACCTTTCCTTCCTTAGACGCACAAGAATCAAATCACCAACTTCAAATTGAAGTTCTTGCCTATGTTGATCTGCTCTACGCTTGTACTCTTGAATTGAATTCTGCAACCGTTTCTTGATTCTTCCATGAAGCTCCTTCATTCCTTCTGCAAAGTCCTCTACACTAGCACTACTGAATTCAGCTTGTCCTGAATCTTTCAACTTAGAGACTCCCCTTGGCTGCATTCCTTATATAATTTGGAATGGACTCTGCCCTGTGCTCCTATTGAGTGAATCATTGTAAGCAAATTCCTCCTGTGGAAGAATGTGATCCCATTGACTATGGTCCTCAGTCACTAAGATCCTTAACAAATATCCCAATCTCCTATTCACGACCTCTGTCTGTCCATCCGTCCGAGGATGATACACTGAGCTAAAAGACAATTTTGTCCCCAGCTTCCTCAATAAGGTCCTCCAGAAATGTCCTACGAACTTGGTATCTCAATAAAAAATGATACTCCTTGGCAAGCCGTGAAGTCTAACGACTTCCTTGAAAAACAGGTTCGCAATATGAGTTGCGCCACTGGCTTTCTGGCATGGTATGAAATGTGTCATCTTTGAAAACCTGTCTACCACTACAAAGATTGAATCATATCCCCTCTTTGTCCTCGGTAGTCCTAATATGAAATCCATACTCACTACATCCCACAGCCTTTCGGGTATGGGTAATGGCTGATATAACCCTGTGTTCTGCCTTTTTCCCTTCGTGTGCTGACAAATTTTGCACATGTCCACAAATTTCTTTACATATGTCCTCATCCCTGGCCAGTAAAACCATTCAACTTTGAGAACGTTTTGTCATGACCGAAGATTCCAGCCAATCCCCTGCTGTGCTTTTCCTTCAGCAGATTATCCCTCATGGAGCATTTTGGAATACATAGTTGATTTCCCCTGAACAATAGTCCATCCTGGATCATGTACTATGTCCATTAGCTTCTATCCCTGACAATTGGATTGTCAGATGCCTCATATGCCTCTTTGAAAGACACTCAATCTTAATCCCTCTGTTGCTCTATCATATCCAACGGCCTACGGAACTTCGACACTTATCCTTGAAGCGATTCCACATTTATCAAGAGAAAAGTGATAAAAGGGGAAATGATTGATATTGAATTCAAGGTTAGGATTTGTTTGCAAATCATAGAAATAGTTAATATGATTTGTAAATTGTTAACACAAATGTAGAGTGGAATTATTCCAATAAAAAGTTATTAAACTAACTACAACATATTTAAATATATTTAAATAGATTCCATGTAAAATCAAATATCATATTAAATAAATAATTCATTTAATATGATATTAAATGAAACAAAACCAGATTTTAATTAATAATAAATAGTCTCCATTAACTATAATGAAGTTTCTTTGAACTTGTCATTAAATTCTGATTTAATTTTTGTCTTTCTTCTCTGTTAAGATAGATTTACAAAATCTTTAAATAATACAAAATAATTGAAACAAACGACATTCATTATCTTCAATTGTTAATACTTATGACATAATTAAAAAAATAAATAAAATAAAATAAAATAAATAATAACAAGCTTACACATCAATTGTTAATACTTCGATTCATTACATAATTAAAAATAAATAAAATAAATAATAACAAGTTTACACATCGTACCATAGTACATTGAAATGAAAAAACTTGCTATTATTTTATATGTCTCTGCTTTCTTACAGTCCTCTGAAATCCCACAGAAAAAGAATCTCTATAATACAATAGTGTAATCCTGTGCTTCTTTCTCTGCAGAATTACTTTCCCCAGCTTCAAATCTGAAACCGGCTTAACATTGTTTTCTTTGTCCTTTTTATAAGAAAAGAAACCTCCAGCTAATACAAACAACTCTCATTAATTACAAGCGAAAATGTCTCCTGATATCATAAAACGCTTTTAATTTTCAAATCATTACAACAAACTATATTAAAAAAAAATGCAAATGATCTCGAATTGTTAATTAAAATTAATTAATATTCTTTATGAATTTGTTGTCAAGATTTGTGGAGGGTCCTCATGCAAAAATATAGATCCTATAACAATTGGGACAACTAAAAAAATTTCCATTTCTATATGTTTCTGAAAAAACAAAATTAAAAAAAAAATAAAAAATGAGTTAAATATAACTAATTCATACCTTAATTTTAGCAAAATACTAAATTTAATATCTGGACATTTAATGAAAAGATTTTATAAATCTGTGACAATAAAATATTGATTCCTGAGGCATTTATGACCAATGATATTTGAGGCATTTATGACCAATGATATTTCAGGTCTGATAAATTTATGTTCATGCTCAACAAATTTCTTTTCACATCCTGTCAAAAATATTGTATTCTTCATTTTAAGCTACAGGTTTTCAATTCGAGCTCCCTTACATTCAAAACACAAACCCAAAATACTTTTCTTTCTAGAGCAGAGCTTCCCTATTTGAACCATTCTTAGGCTTTTTCCTCTATAAATTTCTCAATAGAAGGTAAAGATTTATCTTTGAGAAGAGAAGTTTCCTCTAGTGCTTTAGGTTTATAATGAAATTAAGAGAAAGAAAACATTTGAAGCTTTCCTGGACTGATTTCTTTGTCAAGTCACGATCTGAAGATTGAAACGCGAAAANCCAGTACAGTATGTAATAGTCAGGTTGAAGGTCTAAATTCGATTTTATACTCATGCTGCTCGTGATTTATTGCAGTGTTCCTTCAGTAGCTCGAAATTGAAGAAGATTGTTGTCATTAACCGTAGAATCAAACTCTGCATCAAAGTCTTAAGATTGACCGACTAGTTCTAGGGTTTCTAAGAATTTATTTCTTTCAATAAAATTCTTCCAGGAATCCTCCATGAAATTCAACCAGAATTTTAATAATACCATGAGCAATCCGAAGTGATAGTTGAAGACGAGACTAAAACGTTTGTCACAAGTGATATAACACAAAGACTGCCATTAAAACTTTGAAAAAAGCAACATACCTTTTGGGTCATATGCCATTCTGTATTACACTAAAAAGTATTCCCAGGAATTACCTTTAGTCTCCATGTGTTTAAACCAAAACTCATTTTTTAATAGTAAATGCGTAGTCCCTGCAATCATGGTTTTGTTTCCCCGTATTTCGATGTCCACAATTTTTTTTGCTACATGTTCATCAAAACTAAGAGCGAAAGCTCTAGCTACCTGTAAATTGTGGCCATGTAACCCCATTAAAAACTCGAACCAACCAACCTTTTAGAGCATGGGATTGCAGTCTTTGGAATTATATTTTGATTTTGAGGAAATTATAAACTCAGACCATGGTATTTCCTTTACCCTTTTGGTTTTGGATCTCATATTAATACAAAAAGGCGGTTACAAATTTTTTTGGGAAAATACGTTCAAGAAAATGCATCATGTCTAAAAAATTCTTCTGTTTTGAAGAATCCACTCGTCAGTCAGTTACAATGGCCCATTATGGAAATGGGTTTTTGTCCGTTTCCCTAAATTTTCAACCATTTGTTCATAATTCACTATGCGAAATTACTACTGGCATGAATTCACCGATCCTTCAAATTTGTATGTGAGATCCCACCATTCTCAACTAATAGCCTTTGTGCGCTTCTATAAATTCAATCCGTGGAGGTTCATATTTGGATATCAAACACATGATAAAACACTTGACATAACTCAGGAATGTAAAGTAAAAATAAAAATGTGAATGCATAAACAAAGATTCTGGAATAAAAATGTGAATGCATAAACAAAAACATCAAATCTGATAAATTGTGAAGCAAGAAATGCAGAGAGAAAGATCAGAACAGAAAACAGTGTTCAATATATTAGGAATGTAAGAAGAAGAGTACAAAACCAGTACATGAAGAAGTATTAGAAAAGGGAAAATAGCTGAGCTAAATAGGCTCAAGCAAATCAAGAAAAGAGAGTACAGCTGGTCAGGACAGCTAGCAGTATACAGTCAACCTGTTGAGGTTACATTATATTTAACACTCCCTCTAAAACTCAACAGTTACAAACATCAACACTGATTATGCCCAAAAACAGATTTTCCCAGTGGCTTTGTGAAGATATCTACGAGCTGATCTCGAGAACCACATAATTGGAGTGCAATGTCACCATTATTGACGAGCTCGCGGATGAAGTGAAAGCGAGTGTCAATGTGTTTGTTTTTCTTGTGAAACACATGATTTTTGGATAGAGCTATTGCTGAAGTATTGTCACAAAAAATAGGAGTTGGATCCTTTTTTGTATGTGACATATCTTTCAATATTATTCTCAGCCACACAGCTTGACAAGAAGCTGAGGTAGCAACGACATACTCTGCCTCTGCAGAAGATATTGATACAATTGGCTGATTCTTTGATGCCCATGAGATCAGGTTCGTGCCCAGGTGAAAAACATGTCTTGAGGTGTTTTTCCTGTCATCTAGGTTGCCTGCAAAATCATTGTCTGTGTAACTAGATAGTTGATTACTATAAGATTTAATGTACCATAACCCAAAATTGAGAGTTCCTGCAACATATCTCAAAATCCATTTTGCCATTTTCTAGTGAGAATCTTTGGGAGATTCCATGGATCTGGAAACAAGGCTAGCTACATACATAATATCAGGCCTAGTTGTTGTAAGATACAACAAACTGCCAACTAAACTTATGTACAGGGTAGGGTCCACTGTAGGGCCTTCATCTTTCTTGCTCAATTTTGTGCCTAGGGGTATAGGGGTTTCTGCTGGATTGCATTCTTCCCTGCGAAATCTTTTGATGATGGTTGCTGCATACTTTTTCTGACAGACAAAAATTCCTTTGGTTGATTGATCAACCTCAATCCCCAAAAAATATTTCATGATGCCAAGATGTGTCATCTCAAACTCAGATTGCATGGCATGTTTAAAATTGGTTAATTCAAGAGTTCCAGTATATATCATGTCATCAACATATAAACATAGAATCAAAATTTTACCATGCTGATCAGTTTTGGTGTAGAGAGTTGACTCATTTTGACTTCTACTGAAACCACTTTTGATGAGATAAGTGTCAATTCTGTTGTACCAAGCTCTTGGAGCTTTTTTTAAGCCATACACGGCTTTCTTCAACCGATATACTTTGGTTGGCTACTCTTGGACTTCAAATCTAGGTGGTTGATCGACATAAACTTCTTCTTCTAAGAAACCATTTAGGAACGCTGACTTGACATCCATTTGGTATACTTGTCATTTATGTTGGGTTGTTATGGCCAATAGAGTTCTGACAGTGTCTAACCTTGCTACTGGAGAAAAAGTTTCACCATAGTCAGTACCAGGTTGTTGTGAGAATCCTTTGGCAACAAGTCTTGCCTTA
>SNQJ01S0054968.1:0-27729 GCA_010110895.2 Picea sitchensis | reverse complement strand
CTTGGTTCATGGCTTGAACCCAATGTGGCTCCTTAGCGGATTCCTTAAAAGATGTAGGTTGACATGACATTAAAGAAAAAAGGTTGTGTTGTTCAAAGTCATCCAACTACTGATGGATTTCTCTCAAACTTCGAGTTCTCTGATTTTGAATTTTAGAGGACGAGTCTCTGTTTGAAGTTGAGTTATCCTGAGAATTTTCAGATCATCCTTGTACCTGCAATCTTGGAAGAACAAGTAGAGTTATTTCCTGTCCTAAATTTTCTGTGTTTTCAGAACTTGGCAGCAATGGTTTTTAACTTTCTAGTTGTTGATTTTCTTATTCATTCCAGAATTGATTTTCCAGAAATTTTACATCTCTGCTGAGAATTGGTTTCTTAGAGATTGGGTTTTAAAGCCTACAGGCTTTAGTTGTTTCACTGTATCCAGTAAAGATACATTTCTCAATTCTATCGTCTAGTTTCTTCCTTAATTCGGAAGGTATGTGGGCGTATGCTATGCATCCAAATGTCCTTAGATGTTCAACATTTAGCTTTGTCCCACTCCATGCTTCTTGAGGGACTTTCATCTTTAGAGTTTTGGTTGGAGATCTATTCAAGAGATAAACTGAGCATGCTACTGCTTCAACCCAAAAAATATTTGACAAATGTTTCTCTTTGAGAAATGTTATTGCCATATTCATTATTGCCTGATTTTTCCTTTCAGCCACTCCATTCTGTTGTGGAGTATACCTGGCTGTTGTTTGCATGATAACGCCTTGTGATTTGCAGAAATTTGCAAATTCATTGGAGTTGTATTCTCCTCCTCCATTGGACCTGAGTGCTTTTATATATTTTTCACTCTGTTTTTCAGCTTCTGCCTTGAATTCTTTGAATTTTATAAAAGTTTCAAACTTGTGTCTGAGAAAATAGATCCAGATTTTCCTGCTAAAATCATCAATAAACGTTAGAAAATAAAAGCTACCACCTATTGACTCTGTTTGAATTGGTCCACATAGGTCAGTGTGAACTAGTTCGAGATGTTGTTTGGCTTGATTGGATGACTGTGGAAAACTAGTTCTCTTATGTTTTCCAAGTATACAAGACTCACATGGGGATTTTTGCTCTTTGAAGATGGGAAGACCTTTGACCATGGAGTGTTTTTGAAGAAGACTTAGACTCTTAAAGGGTAGATGTCTAAATGTTGTATGCCAAACCATTGTTTCATTCAGGGTGGATGCACGTTGTGCATATGGTTGAATCAGATTTGCAGTTCTGAGTGTAAGGGGAAACATCCTATTCTAAGTCATGTGGATTTCATAAATTAATTTTCTGCTGGGGGTTTTGTCATAGATCTTGCAAGATGCTCCCTCAAAGAGTACCTTATATCCATGTTCAATGAGTTATCCTACACTTACCAGATTATGTTTCAGATCTGGAACATCATAGACATTGTTTATGTCTTTCTTTTCATTTTGTTTAGTAAGAATAGGTACAGTTCCTTTGCCTTGAACTTTGACTAAGGAACCATTTCCAAGTGTAATATCATAAGATATTGAAGAATAAATGCATGAAAGTAAATCTTTGTTACCTGTCATGTGATTGTTGCATCCACTGTCCAGCAACCAGAGATCTTTAGGTTGTTCTTCAGACTTGTGACATGAGAGAAACATACCTTTTGAGGTTTCTCCCGTATGATTTAACACATGTGCTTTGCCTGAGAGATGATATACCTGCTTCTTTCGGCATTCAGATTCATAGTGCCCATATTTTTTGTACTAATAGAATTGTATGCTTGATTTGTCATTTGATCTTCTCCCTCTACCTCTTTGAGGCTGAAAATTTGGATTCCGGTGTTGTTGTCTGTGACCTTTAAAATTTTGATGCTGGCTCTGTTGTCTATGTCCTCCACTGGAATAAGGGTTACTGTGATTGCTCCCTCTTCCTTGGTGATATCAGCTTCTCCCTCTGCTGAAGGAGAATTGTTTTTTGAAAGCATTGGAGATTGGCTCATCTGTGAGATGCAATTTGGTCTCATGTGTCACCAGGGAACTAGTCAATTCATCTATTGAAAAATGTGCAGATCCTTGGATTCAAGGATTGCTGTAACAACCATTTCGAATTTCTTTGGTAAACTTCTGAGGAATTTCTCAACAATGCATTGATCAGTGATGGCTTCACCAATCAATCTAATTTGGTTCATGATTCCCATGACTCTGGTCATGAACTGTTCCACATTTTCAGACTCTGTCATTCTTAAAGTCTTGAATTTCATCCTCAAGGTCTGCAGTTTGACTGTTTTGACCCTGTCATTGCCTTGATAGGCTGATTTAAGGATGTCCCAGGCCTGTTTTGAAGTACTAGCGCCTGTGATTTTTGAGAAAATCGAATCATCCACAAAATTTTGAATCCAAAATTTATCTTTGTTTTCTCTGTTCCTCTGAGTTGCCTGAGCAATTCTCTGCTGGTTTTTCATGGCGGTAAGGTTTGTTGGATCTGGTTCCACATATCCAATATCCACTGGATCCAAGCACTCTTGTGCTTGCAAGAACGATCTCATTCGAAGAGACCAGAACTCATAGTTCTTTCCAAGAAGAATTGGACCCTGAGATGGTCCTAAATTGCTAGACGTCGCCATATTTTAAAGAATTTAACAAAACAGAAAAAAAAATTGTTAGGAAATTTTGTATTTACCTGTTTCCCGCGTGTAAAACCAGGTCTGCTAATTTCTTGCAAGGACTTCGAAACTCTGGGATTCAAGATTTCGCGAGTTTTGGATTCGTGATTCTGACTTCGGGACTTCATTATACAAGTCCTCTGAACTTTTTTCTCTCCAACTTTCGATCACTGAAACGTCGAAGAGAGCTTAACGGCCTTGGATTGGCCCTTAGTCTCCGTTCAATGTGACCATGAGCCTAGATGTTAAAGCGTTGCCGACGAAATGCTTAAATTTCCCTTTGGACAATTCAACTGTCCAGATCTTCTTGTGATCTGACGGTCTAGATCCTTTCGGGATTTCGGGATAGCGGGTTTCGCGACTTCGCGAACCCTGATAATGAGCTCTCCTGACTCCTCGATTCCCCGATCTCTGAATTACCAAAATGCTAAATTGGCTTCAAGGATGAATGATCCTCGTTGATTTGAGATCAACGACTCATATTATTTCAAAAATTAGCGTATCGGTATTTTGCGACTCTTGAATTCGCGATTTTGGGTTTCGGGACTTCCTGTTTCTCGATGTCGAGAACCTCTGTCTTCTCAATCTCCCGATCTTTGAAATGTCGATTTCCCAAAATGGCTTTAACTTCAGTTAGCCCCCTAGGCTATACCTCTAGTCCACATGACCTCTCCTTATATGACCGCAGTCCCTTTCGAGGTTTCGCGACTCAAGTGCCTGACCTCTTGGTCTCTCGACTCCCGAAAAGATGATTCCTGAAATGCCGATGGATTCTCGATCTCTGCCACATGACCCCAACCGATGGATGGCTCTAATCGATTTCGAGATTTCCCGAATCGTGATTTCGGGATTTCGTGGGTTGCGAAGTCAAAATGCTCACCTCTGTGAGTCTCGATGCCCGAATCTCCAAAATGGATGATTCCGCGACATGTGTCCTCCCTCGAATAGACAGTTGCGATGTTTTCTCTATTTCAGGGCTTCCTCCATGGAGTGCCCCAATCTCTTGTCCTCAGGACCTTCGAACTCCCGAATGCCAAAATCCTGATGTGCTCACTCTTTCTGGACTTTCACCTCTCTTTTTCACAAAGGCTTAACCCTCGTGCATCTCCTGACCAATCCAATGGTTGTCGGGTGTTTTCTCAAGATCTGACGGTTGTCGGCTATTCTAAACAAGATCCAATGGCTCAGAATCTCTTCTGCCCTGTGCGCTCTAGAGGACTAAGCCTTGTGCACTTTCTCACAGATCCGACGACTGTTGGTCCTCTACGCCAAATCTAACGGTTGAAAAACTTATGTCATTACTAGGCTCTCCTCATCCTTGCTGCAGTTGACTTGTGCCTTAAGTCTGTTCGTAGGGCCGATCTTACGGCTGCAACTGCTCGTTCTTGGCTGCTTTCATGAGTTCTTTGCTATTCTTGCAAAGATTCTCTCCTATGGAAGAAAATTCGTGAATCTTTCATAGATTTGAAAGAATTACATGAATTCTTTGAAGCATTCTGCTCTCTACAACAATCTTTGATGAATTTGAGAGATTTCCTGAAATTCTTTAAACGATTATGCCTTCTGCAGGAATCTTTCACGAATTTGAACGGATTCTTGAATTCTTCAAATGTTCCTGCCTCCTGCAGCTCTTCTTCGTGAATATTTGACGAATTTGAAATTGTTCACGAATCTTTAAACTTTCTCCTTCTGCAGTCTCTTCTTTGTGAATCTTTGACGAATTTGAAATTGTTAACGAATCTTTAGACTTTCTCCTTCTGCAGTCTCTTCTTCCTTGATCTTTCGAGCATATAGCGTTGTGCTTCCTCGTGTGAGCTTCCTACGATGATCTTTTGAGAGGATGACAGACAGCTTTCCAAGCCTTGTGAAAAGACTGTGTCCCATGCTCTCGTGATCCGTGTAAGCTTTACGCGGTGAGGATCATGTTGTTCTCCAGCCTGTGTGAACAGGTTTACAGTTGAAGCTCTGATACCATGATAAATTGTGAAGCAAGAAATGCAGAGAGAAAGATCAGAAAAAAAAATAGTATTCAGTATATTAGGAATGTAACAAGAAGAGTACAAAACGAGTACATGAAGAAGTATTAGAAAAGGGAAAATAGTTGAGCTAAATAGGCTCAAGAAAATCAAGAAAAGAAAGTACAACTGGCCAGGCCAGCTGACAGTGTACAGTCAGCCTGTTGAGGTTACATTATATTTAACAAAATTCATAGTCAAATGAAATCCTCAGTACTCAAAAATCCTCAAATTACCAAAATGTGTTAATTTCAGACCGTGTTCACTATGTCGATCAAGGTAAACGTAAATAAAACAGCCATAAGGAAAACCCAAAATTTGAAATGTAAAGTCACTTAAATCACGAGTTAAGTCGAAATATGTCAATGGCATTAACAACATTGTTGTTATGATTAGTGAGTCTATACATTGCACCTAAGTTCATTTTGCAATAAAAATAGATATCACAAGTTAACACATGAGACCTTTAGCCTATCTTTGATTGTAATGTAAACTACAACAAAGTTAATTTAATTTCAATAAGAAATATAATATTTTAATTTTTCATCAAAATGATATAATGTAGTGAAAGTAATAAAATTTAGGATGAAAGAATAATTAATGAATAACCCATCAAATTATAAACATGTATGAAAATAATGTGATCAAAACCACTAGACAAAAATAATATATGATGCCCCCTAGATGGGGTGTTAGTGAGGAACATGTGTTAAGATGGAGGGGATGACATTGGCACTTGCATCTCCCCTCCTCCCACACAATGAATTTACGCAACCTTCACTCTTACCAACGTTCCATTAACACTTCAAGTGTGTTGTTCTCTGTCTCCTTATCCGATCTATGGAGTCTGCACTATTGTGGTCACCTTTGGGCATGTGCATGCTCCCTCTCTAGCAGTATTCATACCATGGCGCTCACCGACAGGTTTTTCAGTTATTTCTCTTCTCACTAGAACCATCATGCGGTTTTCACTCTTCCCTGGTGCTTACCTGCTACGGTTTCCATTTCTTTGTGTCTGCTTACCTTTTCCTTGCTTTGGCCATGCCTCGACTACGAGGGAAATCCAAACGGGGATCAGCCTGGTACCAAAACAGGTCCACCATGGCCATTTGGCCTCATCCTGCCCCCGCACCTTCGCCCAGCTCACCCGCTTCCTCGCCCTCCTCCTCTGGTCAATCCTCTCAGAACCAAAGTGGCCCCCCACCTCTTTCCTCGCCTTGGGCTTGCTGAGTTGAGTGGTTTGAACTCTTGGGGAACTCACTGGGATTTTCCCCAGGGACATTGTCAGCAGTTGACTCTTCCTCGTAGCCTTCCTTGGTCGTCCCAACCAATTTTCCCAAGAATTAAACTCCTGTGCCACAACCAGTGCACTCACCACCAGTCTAATCTCCACAAGAGGAAACCTCCATCCACCAGAAGAAACCTCAGGAACAATCCCACTCTTGCTCAAATTGCGCCACCTCTGTAAAGTTCCAAGACGACCTTGCAATTCTGCAAGACTTGGTGTTTGAGGTTCACAAGGAGGTGGACAACCTGCGGTTTCTCCTGGAAATACTAGACAAGAAGGGAACACAAATTCCTCAACTTCTCTCCTCTCTGCATGGCTCTTGACACTCCATAGAATATGCACCCAGTGCACCAGCGGCCTCAGCGACGGTCTTGGTTCTGGATCTCCAAATGTCAGCAGTGGACAACATGAAAACAGGCTCGGCTTCAACTCTCTAGGTGCATACTTTGGATAATGTGGCATGCAACATGTCGGTTGCCTGAGCCACGACATCTGTACAGGTGTGAAACTACATGGCATGTTGTTAGTTATGTTTATATTTTGACACATGTATTTTCAGTTAATTTTCTTTTTGTAAGTCATATGTCTCTCCTAGAGGGTCTAGAAGCCTGGACGAATCGGTTTCCCTATGGGGCGATTCTGTTCTAGTTGTTTAAAACCGTTATCGGAATATGGGTTTTTTATTTGGAAGGCTGGCTGAATTGGTTTCCCTCTAGGGAAATTCAGTAACTACAGTCCTCAGACGAACTTGGTGATACTGTAATTTTTGGCTTTGAAATGCTTTTTGGCTTTGAAATGCTTTTTATATATATACTTACTTACAATATATATATATATGACGACAATGAACTTTACTCTACAATTAAGATCACCATTAAAACAACTTAAAAACGAAGAAAATGACTTACAAGAAATATGCCATATGGAAAATTTCAAAAATGGATTTTTTGAATTTCATGTTAAGATTCATGAAATTCAAAAGAATACATCCATCATTGATATAGATAGAGATCAAAATATGATGCATTAATGTCCATTTGAAATCAAAATAAAAAACATGTTTACAAAGAAACTTAAACCAAACTCAGAAAAATTTTGAAAAAGAAAGGGGGGACAAATTTTATTATTGACAATAAATACCAATTTGGGAGGGTTGTTTTATGCGACATTAATTGAAAACACATGGGGATGAAGCAACTATCTCTAATTATGATAATAGGACAAAAGTTAGCAAATATTGAAACGAAAGTGTTTAAACATTTCTCGCACACAAGACCATTTCCAAGGGTCCCATGTAAAATAAAATCAAAGTAAAATAAGCTTTTAAAAACGAAAGTACTTGAAGGCCTAATTCCAAGACAGTGAATCCAAAAATAGGGAATTTTCATTAACTTTTAATTACATCTCTACTATTGGACAACAAAAATTTCTAGGAGGTTATTAAAAGTTAGTACACATCCATTTAAAAATTACCTCTTTACCTCACATTTCTTTGTTGCGAGCATTGTCTTGGTACAATGTGTGCATTTACCCATTGCCAACGAGTCTTTTCAGTACCCCGATGGATTTACACACATTTCCCCCATATATGTTCTTTCAACTCTATTGTTTCCACAGTTTTGAAAAACATATTTGAAGAATTGCTTTATAGTAATTGGGTGAAGAGGGCGAGGTGGTACAAGAGGCTATTTACTTAAAGGACTGGATGCAATACCAATTATGTTTGACCTCACTAGTGTTCTCATTGTCTACCAAAGTAGAGGAATTTTAATGTTGAGGGGTATGGGATGGATTGAAAGAAAATATTACAGACGGTTCGTTCCTTTATAAAGGGTGAACTTATCATACTTGAGACATATCTTAATGTTCCCCATGGCTAACAACTAGTGTGAAAGAAAGTGAAAAAATGATAAAAATGACCTTTAGATAAATGAAATCCTATCAAAAAAGGAGAGAGAGTCAAGATTTCCCTATGGAGGTCAACCAATGTTAGGTAGGAAAGATTCTCCTATAACATAAATCCAATAAAAAAACAAAAGTTAGAAAGTTGCAATCATGAAAAAAAAGAAAATGAAAAAAAATGAAAGGAGAGATAAATAAAAAAACAAATCTGAAAATAAACCTCAACCAGGAAAACAATATATCTCAACAGAAGAGTGAACATGAGATAAGCATGTTTATGTTACTTAAGTTGAGATCTTTTGATTAATTGTATTTTTCCAAACTACAGCTAGTTGGGTTTTTATTCAAACATAAAATCCAAAAACTAGACAAGAACAACGATTAAAATATCAAGTTAAATTAGAATATCCCTTGCCATGGAAAAATTAAGCCTTCATGAAAAAGTCTTTAACAATTATGTAAAAAAGATTAGTCTTATGGAAACATTAAATGATGGCAATGTATAGTTTCTGAAACTCTCTGATTTAGCTTATTTGTAATTGGATCATCATCATCATTGTCTCGCCTAGCACGTGAAGTGAGGAGAGTGAATTCCAATCCAACAAAGGTGGTAGAAAGTTTTTGAAGACCTGGAAAACAGAGCCTAAATCGGATAATAATAAAACAATACTGCAACTAAAATCACAAAGAAAAAGTAAAGGATGAAAATAAGTGTATGAGACTTACCTTGAAGGAATAACCTCTTCTTATGATAAATATAAAAGCATGAAAACGTTGCATGTTTAATGAAGCTCATATACGCCTAAGATAATCATTTTATTGAATCTAGAATTAAAGTAAAACAAACCTAATTTAAACTAGACCTACTATTACTCTAAATTTAGGAGGGAAATATGATTAAGTATAGTGATATTTCCAGTGGAGCCATGCAAGGGGTTTGATACATGTACATATGTACATATAACAAATTAGTAATAGTAAAAATAAAAATATTACCAATTTATTAAAAGAAAAATTAAATCTATTATAAACATTAATACCTAATAAAACAAAATATCATTTTTGGGCATACATGAATTGTGAAAAGGTCGGAGCTCTGCAACTTTTAGGGTTTTCTACATGCTCCCATCTCCTTCTTGACCAGACCACCTCTAACTCCCTCTGCTCGCATTGACCGCCTCAGCTCTGCGGCCCTGACCGCTTCAGAAGAATGGGAACAGAAGGAGGGATGAAAGCCCCCTCTTATCGTAATGCCACAACAAATGATCCGGGGAACTCTCGAGCGTGGTTTCCATCCTTTGAGCCACCTCTTCACCTACGAGACCAATATATGCAAGAAGAAATGGAGGTTAGAAGAGAACCGAACATGGATGTTAAGTCCTCGCATCCAAAAGAATCTCGGGCCTGGATTTCTGGAAAATGCATCCCCCAAGCCTCAATTTCACTGAGATATGTTATCAAAACCACCAACATAGGAGAGCATACATAGTTCATGAGAGACCATGCCCTCATAGGAAAGTTCCTAGGTCTCTGGCCCTCAGAAAATGACCTAGCTCACTGGATCAAGACGTGGTGGAACCCCAAGGGAGACTATGAGCTCCAACTAAGTTCCAAAGGATTATTTATAGTAATATTCTACAACCTGGATGACAAGGACAGGATATTTGAAGGGGGACCATATTTCTACAACTCATCTGGCCTTTACCTCTGTTTTTGGATGGACCTCTTCAGCCCAGAAAATTAAAATTTTGCATATGCAACGGTATGGATTTGCCTCTACTCCCTCCCTCAATATTTCTGGTTAGAGGAAATTCTAATGGGTATAGGCAACACCTTGGGTAAATATGTCAAATCCTTCGAAGCTACCAAACAGAGAAAATACACCTCTTATGAAAGGATATGTGTATATATGAACATTTCCAAAGCTCTGCCAGGTATAGTCACCTTAGAATACCAAGATGAGGAATGGGCCCAAACCTTGGACTATGAACACATCCCTTTCAGATGTCGAAAGTGCCATGAACATGGGCATCTCTTCAGAGCTTTCCCTTTAAATGCCCCCCCCAAGAAGGAAGCAGAAGAAAAACTTAAGTAAGGTTTCACCTAGGTTCACAATTGAAGAAGCCAAGCTCAAAAGAAATACACAATAGTCAATGGAAAAAAGAACCAGAAAAAAAAATCATTTGAGGCCCTTAACCGCCTTCTAGAGACATAAGAGGTGGAAAACCCCAACAATATTGGGGGGGAATATCTCAGCAAGCACAAGGAATATCAGACGACACAAAGGCATCGGGCCCCAGCAACCCAAGCAAACTTGCAAACTCACCCAGCCTCAAGAAAAGAACCAGTAAGAGAAGAAGATACAGTCATGGAAATGGATGAGCATGACCTAGTTGAAATAAACCTAGACGGGTTAGAAGAGGCATTTAATAAGAAGGATCTCCAAACCTTACCAGAGGACCAACTTGGAAAATTTCACAAGGTATTTATAGATTCATCAGCAGGAGCTACATCCAGGCGGGGGGTCGACATAGGCCCAAACCAAGATTGAAGAAAACACCCAAAAGAAAACAATCAGTGAGGCATAAAATTGACTCAATAGTTAATAAAGGAGGCGGGAAACTATATGATCAACTCAGGACAGATTCCAAGGCTCTCTGAGAGCTCCTTCTCCCACCCACCAAATTGTTAACTATGAATATCCTCACATGGAATATCGGAGGTCTAAATGGAAGATCCAAGTAAAGGATTCTCCTAAATTGCATAAAAAAGAAAGACCCTAATATACTCCTGATACAAGAGACAAAATATGCAGGGAAAATTGCAGAAGACATCCTCCAAAGATGTTGGTGAAACTGTAGCTCCTATCAAATGGACTCAAAGGGATCTTCAAGAGAGTTGGCCATCCTATGGAATCCCGCCACAGTCATCCTAGATCAAGGCTTCTCCAGTCCAAATACCATCACAACGCACTATAGAGCCATGGGATCAGACAAGGATGGAATGATTACAAATTCTTATGGAGCGCAAAACACTCAGGACAATGACCTCTTTCTTAGGCTCTCTAGCCGAGGGAAAATGATGGATTATAGGGACTTCAATGTGATTCTCACACTGGAGGAGAAAAGAGGGGGGGAAAATGCCTAGAGTGGGACAATGCAAAATTCCAGGAACTCATAGAGAACCTCAGACTGGTATACATAGAGAACAATAATGGTACCTACACTTGGACCAACAAAAGATCAGGTCACCAAAAAATAGCATGCAGTCTAGATTTGTTTCTCATTTTGGAAACTCTCCTTTTGGAAGGACCCTTAGTATATTCCAACATCCTCCCGAAAGCAAGCTCAGATCACTGGCCAGTTCAGCTATGGGAAGACACTATCGCCACCCCCAAGTTAAAACCCTTCAGATTTGAAATTTTTTGGCTTGCCCATCTAGACTTCCAGGAGCTAGCCCATTAGTGGTGGAGCACAATAGAAAACTAGGGGGTACAAAAAAGTATTGCTTCCATAAAAATATCAAATAATTTAAACAACAGGTGCACAAATGGAACAAGGAAGTCTTTGGGAACATCTTCCGGGTGAGGAAACTGCTAGAACAAAAACTATAGGATCTTTAGAGGTAATTCATTCTCTTAGGACACACCTTCACTCAGCAGGAGGAGGAGACTGAAATCAAAAGGCAACTGGAAGAAAGACACAAGAAGGAAGAAATCCTGTGGAGACAGAAATCTTGGGTCCAATGGCTCAAGGAGGGAGAGAAAAACACCAAATTTTCCCACTGATCCACGATCCATGGATGCCTAATCAACCGCATTACGAAGATGGAGGACCCTTAAGGAAACACCATATTAAATCACCAGGAAATGTAGCATGAGCTGCCAGATTTCTACAAGGATCTCCTCACAGAACCAATGGTGGACCGCTCCTCAACAATTGAGCGGGTGACACAAAACATCCCAACTATTATCACCCAGGAGAAGAATGAGGCTCTCATGATCCCAATAAAATAGACAGAAGTGGATCAGGCTATTCGGGATCTACCCACATGCAAGTTCAAGGATCAAAAGGTCAAGGATCTACCCGCAACCAATTTGTCAATGACACGCTGCTAATGAACACCCCCACTGTGCAAGAAGCAAATAAACTAAGTTCCATCCTCACAGATTTCAGTGAAGCCTCTGGCACCACCTTCAGTCTTTCCAAATCACATCTCTTCTTCTTTAACACTCCTATAGAAATCCAACAACACCTTTCTCAACTTATGAATACCCTTGTCTGCACTCTGCCCTCTCACTATCTAGGACTCCCTCTTTCTGATTCAACAGCTAGAAACATTTCCTGGGACTCTCTCCTACTCTTCATTTCCAATCAGATCAACACTTTCACCTTTTGATCCCTCAACCTTCCAGCCATAATCGTTCTCTTAAAGTCAGTCCTTAAAGCCATCCCTGCTTACCTCTTCTCAGCCCTTGCTGCCCGCCTTTCAGTCATAAAGAAAATAAAAAATCTGCAAAGAAACTTTCTCTGGCATGGACACAATCCAGACAAAAAATGGGCCCTCATCAGCTGGGACAAGGTATTCAAGCCTATATCTTCAGGTCGACTTGGCCTCCGAGACCCTAGAAAACTAAATAGCACCATGGGAGAAATAATTTGGTCGAGATGGCTCAAAAATCCAGCGGAGATCTGGACCAAACTCTGGAAATGCAAATATGCCCCAAACACACATCAAAGCCATCTTATAAGAATGAGGAAGAGAATTCAAGGCTCCAACATCTGGAATGCGGCTTGGAAAAATAGGCCACTCATTCAGGAACATGCTTTCTCGAAAATTTTCAATGGCCAGAATGCCCTATTCTGGATGGATTCTTGGCAGCAATTGCCACCCCTTCAATCAGAAGAAACTCTACAATCCTATGCTAATCACATACAATATCTCACCACTCTTAAAGTAGCATATTTGTGGACTGATATTCCTAATAACTCTCCTTGGAGAAGATGGAAATAAACCCATCATGAGCTCCAAGTTGCATTATAATGCGATCTGGAACACTGGAATCAAGCAACATCCCAAAGGTGAATCCAGAAAAGCACAGACCCAAACATTCTCAGATGGGGATACACACCTCACGATAGATTCACTCTCAAAGAGGGGTATGCTCTACAGGAGAAATTCCAAAACATTAAAAAAGATAGCATCTGCACAATAATCTGGAAATCAAAACTATGGCCCAAAATCTCTACATTCCTCTGGCTTCTCCTATAGAACAAGATCTTAACCTGGGAAAATCTACAAAAATGAGGTTTCATTGGCTCCTCAATTTTCCATCTCTGCCATATCCAAGAAGAAATGATGGAGCACCTCCTAAACAACTTCCCATTCAGTGAGGATATCTAGAACCAAGCCACTCAACTCATGCGAAGAACCAAAAGAGTTAAAAAAAGAATCTCAAGCACAATAAGGGAGTGGGGCTCCAGCCCCTTTAAAAAATCTATCCTGAAAAGAACATGGAAAATCTTACCAGGATTCATAGTTTGGCATCTATGGAAAGAGAGGAACACAATAATCGTTCACTCCCAGCCCTCTCCTCCCTCCCTCCTCTGGAATGCAATCCTCTCGCATCTCCGGGAAACTCTTCAGCTTCATTTATGGACTCAGGAAGACTTACCCACTGATCCAAGTGAGATCTTTCTCTTTAACTCTTGGGGCTTCTCATTTTCATAGTCCACCCCTCCTCGACAACCCCCACTATATTCAAGAGCCCTCAGTCCCTCCAAGTGGCTCCCCCCCTGCTAGGCTTCCATAAAGTTAACTTTGATGGCGCTTCAAAAGGAAATCCAGGACACTTAGGTTATGGAGCAGTCATAAAAAACATCCTCGATCAAATTTATAGCCTCAATGCAGAAAATCTTGGATGTGACACCAACAACTCAGAAAAAATTTGGGGTCTCATCAAAGGAGTGCAAATGGCACTAGATCAAAACCTCACCTGTCTGATCATTGAAGGAGATTCCAAAATCAAAATAGACTTGGCAACAAAAAATTTGAATGGTCAAGATCCTGGGAAAATCACACCCAATTGGTGCCTCCTTGGCCCTTTCTACAACTTCCTGGCTCTTCTCAAACCCTCTCTAACTCTAACCCCTTCACACATTCAACGAAGTGCTAACAAAGTTGCGGACATACTAGCCAATGACGGGGTTTAATCTATGCAACATATTATTCTCCACGATTCCAGGAAATAAAAAAGCTCACCCCTTTGGATCCAATGTGAGGAGCTTTCCCAACTGGATGGCCCCAATCCAATTGAGGTGTCATCCTTGATCACCCAGTAATTATTATAAGTAAGAAATGATTAGAATCTCAGGAGAGAGGGTAGTCGTAAGAGACAACGCATATGATAAACAATTGGCAAAGGATTTTGGGAAACTGGATTTCAGGAGTCCAGAGCATGGTGGCAGTTGTTTTCCAATGTCGTGAATTCGCGATACATTAAGTCGCAAAAAGTGTGGGAGATTCTGGATCATTGATCCTACAGGTGCTTGAAACTGTCGATTTGGTCCCGCTACTCCGATGAGAGAAAATTTCGGGACATTAGCTTTTGGGAGTCTTGAGCATGGAGGAAACAATTCTCTAGAGTTGCGACATCATCGAGTCTATCCATTGTTAGAAAACACGTGGGAGAATTCACGTCAGGAGTTGGAGGTTTGGACGAGAAGAGGATATTGCATTTCAAATCCTCGATATGCGAAGTCTCGACATCATCAAGACCATCCATCAGAGAGGGATGTGTGGCAGCCAATCAGTATTTCCCTGACTCGTGACTTGAAGCAAACAAAGGACAGACTTGCAAGTACTTGCAATACACGAAATCACGAAAATATCATAGTCGTGGATAAGGAAGCGATCTGGATCGCTAAGAGTCCAGGATATTTTTGGCATTTCAGGAATCAGGAGTGTGGAGGAACCAACTACCCGAAAGTCGCGATACACAAAACCCCGATTAGTCAGGACTGTTGATCGAGGAAGAATCTGAACCGTCAAATCTAAAGCATCAACATTTCAGGGGTTGCGAAGGCAGTGGTGACTCGCATAGGTAACTCCCGACTTGTGAAATCCCGATGCGCTCAGAAGAGTTGGCCCTAGGTCATTGCGAAGGGTGTTATGGATGGAGGATAAGGGAGGGGATAGCATGCTCTAGACCCCTTTCGAACTTACTCGACCCGGAAGTTCAAAGGGAGGAGAGTCGGGTGCGCAAATCCTCGACTCGCATGGGGGATAGTGTTGGGTGCTTGCTCACGAAATGTATTATGGGGAAAACCATGAAAATCAATGTAAAAAGGTCACCAACAATTCCACCTTGTGTTGCTAGCATTTTTGTGAATGTTGGTAGGCAACAGGTTTTGTAAGCTTTCAGTTGGTATTAATATAAGGATCCACTTTTATTTACAAAAAAAAAAAACCTAATAAAACAAAGCATAAAATTTTATTTATAAGAAAATTCTCCTTTAACCAATTCTCCAACCATATATCTATTGGATCATAAAATTAAGGATGCATATTCAATAAATATTGGAGGATATCTAAAAAGAGAGTAGATAAGAAAATATTAGTATTATGTACAATAATGTTACAAGATGGATGAGATTTATTTACAAGAATTTCTTTTGCACAAGGAGTAGCTCAAATAATGTAATCAAAATTAACAATAGAATCTACTTGTGTAGCAGGTCCAAGTTCATAATAGGAAATAGGAACTTGAGTGATATCATGACAATCATAGATAGGGATGGACTTTATTTTCTGAAATTTGAAATCATTATGAGAAGAATCAATATGATGTTCAACTATAGTATGATCAATAAAATGATACCCTACATCTTGAAATATAGATTGAGAATTGAAAACACAAGCACTTGACATAACCATCAGTCGACAGTGAAGTTCTTCAATATTTTCATTTTACAAATCACTATCATAAATGATTTCAGAATCACTACCTTGACTGTTTTCCTTTGATTCAGAACCAAAAGAATAGGATGATGAACATGTATGAGAATTATCAAAACAATTATCAATTAATGATTCATTACTCTGGTAATCATGCATGAAATATCTATAATATTTTTGGCGTATGATAGTCCCTCTATTTTGTAAAAACAATCTATGTGAAGAGGAACTATTAACTCATTATCAAAAAAATTCTATCAGCAAAAATATTAGGGTATAGTGGAACAGATAAAAATAAATGTCTCTCTATTCTCATAGTGATTATTATCATTAGGGACCTCTACTTGAGTTTCTAACACCATTTCTCCATTATTTTCCTCAACAAAAATATCACTTTCATGTAAGGGATTAATTTGATTGGATAAATATTTTCTTTTATTGAATACAATAATCTAGATATTGTGAAATATGCAGTTGAGAAATACTAATAATGATATCAGATATATTAGTTAAATTACTCCTAATGAAACAATTGTCATGATTTTGGAAAACACCAATTGTATTGGGAATTGAAACTTTTTCACAATGAGTTATAATTTCACTAGATGAATTTATGCTTTCCTGAAATAGTTCCTCAGTAATTTCTGAATTGACTATTACAATAGGTCCAACCATATCATAGGAAATAATTGGTTCATCAAAAATAGAAAATAAAGTAAGAAACTTTATACCTTATGATTCATTATGATTGGTACAAGAAAGTGAAAGAATATGTCTAAACCAACCTATTAATTCAGACAGTGAAGGAAAATGAACAGATTGAAATTGAAAGAAAATTAATTTGAATCTAAGAAGAAAATATTCATAAGATTCACCTTCAATTTTGCACAAGTTCTCAAGTTCTTGGAAAACCTAATTGCAATTATGATCTTGAAAAGTTTGAAGGAACATCCAAGCAAATTTGTCCCAGGTATCTACAATAAAAACTGGAAATGATCTAAACCAGTCTTTGGCCTGGCATGTTAAAGCGAGAGTGAAAATCCTGCACATAACACCATAATCAGTATCAAATTTTTTACAATTCAAAATAAATTGATGAATGTGATGAAATGAAAAATAATTAGACTCACCATTAAACTTTGTTTCTTTCAAGTATCTAACTACCTTCACTGGAGTGCTTGATGTGTGACCAGATATACAACTCCATATGGGAAGTTTAAAGGAAGCTATTAAAAATAAATGAATAAATTAAAAACAATAGATCAAACAAGACTTAAATTATCATTCACACTCATCTATGGCCCTCCTTCTAGCGCGAAAAATGTTGATGGCCAAAACTGACCATGTTCAACATTATAAAGAGATCACCCGGTGAGGGTCCTAATTAGATCCTTATCAATTTGAGATGGTAATTCCGACTGGTTCAATGGGTCTCCAATTTCCCTTTTCCTAAGACTAACCTATGGTTAATCTAAGCTAAGTTAATTTATATGTACAAAGATATATACAATAGATATTCTATTTGTTGATGTATATTATCACTTTCATTGATCAACAAACATAAGAGAAGGAATTAACTTCTAACTCTTATTGTTGACTTGTGATATTCCTGATTACCACCAACAAGAAAAGATATATTCGATTTCCCCTCTCACTGCGATCTTGCAAGAAAACAACCCTTACGTTGACATAAGGGATCAACCACGCCACATTGTAGTTTGCTCCTACAAAATGAGACTCGATGCAAATGCAATTTTGATCTAGGATGAAAGCAATAAAGAAAAACTAATCTATCCTATATTGATTGGGACAAGATTAATATCTCATCCAAATCAAGAGAAAAGTGCTAAGAGGGGAAAAAGTGATATTGAATTCAAGGTTAGGATTCATTTGAAATCATAGAAATAGTTCATATGATTTGCAAACTGTTAACAAAAATATGTAGTGGAATGATTTCGATAAAAATTTATTAAACTAACCACGACATATATTAAAATTCAATAAAATAGAATCCATGTAAGACAAAATATCACATTAAAGAAATATTTCTTTTAATATGATATTAATTAAAACAAAACAAGATTTTAATTAATGATAAATAGTTACCATTAGTTATAATCAACTTTCCTTGAACCTATAATTAAATTCTGACTTAATTTGTCGCTTTCTTCTCTGTTAATATAGCTTTACAAAATGGTCGCAGGGGTTTGGTCTAGTGGCCAATGGACGTGTTGTTAAAGTGTTCGTGCTACGAAGCAGGTCACGAGTTCAAACCTCGACTTATTTGGAGGTCGTGCTTGTGGGCGGTGTGGTTCTCTCTAGGGTTTATAAGGCAACTGACGAGTCTCTTCTTTCCTATAGTCCTAAAAAATTAGAGAGAAATCTCTAGCTACTTATAGAAAACTCCATTGTGGCCATTAAACCCCATTAAAAACTCAAACCAACTAACCTTTTAGACTATGGGATTGCATTCTTTGGAATTATATTTGGGTTTTGAGGAAATTACAAACTTAGGGTATTTCCTTGACCTTTTTGGTTTTGGATCTCATATTAATACAAAAAGGTGGCTAGAAACATTTCTGGCAAAATCCGTTCAAGAAAATCCTCATATCTCCAAAATTCTTCATGTTTTGAAGAATCCACTTGAGAGTCAAGTAAAATGGCCCATTCTGGAAATGTGTTTATGTCGATTTCCAAAATTTCTCAACCATTTGATCATAATTCACTATGAGAAATTAATACTTTGTTCTGGCTTGAATTCACGTATCCTTCAAACTAGTTTGTGAGATCCCACCATTCCCAACTAATATCCTTCATGCACTTCTATAAATTCAGTCACTGGAGGTTCATATTTCGATATCAAACACATGATAAAACACTTGATATAACTCAAGAATGTAAAGCAAGAGTTTGGAATAAAAATTTGAATGTAGAAACAAAAGCATCAAACCCTCATCCATAGTCAAATGAAACCCTTAGGACTTGAAAATACTCAAATTACTAAAATGCATGAAGTTCAGACCCTATTTTGATTCTCATGTGGAAATTAATTTACATTTATTATGAGACAATGGAGGACGTCCTTGTTCACTACATGGAGCAACCTAAATGTAAATAAAACTGCCATATGGAAAACCCAAAATTCAAAATGTAAAGTCGCTTAAATCATGAGTTAAGTCAAAATATATTAATCACATTAACAATAGTGTTGTTATGATTAGTCAGTCTATATATTGTTCCTAAGTTCATTTTGCAATAAAAATAGATATCACAAGTTAACACGTGAATCCTTGAGCGTATCTTTGATCCTAAGGTAGACTATAACAAAGTTAATTAAATTTCAATAAGAAATAGAATCTTTTAATTTTCCATCCAAATGATATAATGTAGTGAAAGAAATAAAATTTAGGATGAAAGAATAATTAATTAATAGCCCATCAAATTCTATAGATCAAGAGAAAGATTACTAGGAATATGTATGAAAATAATTTGATCAAAACCACTAGAGAGAAATAATATATGATGTTAATGAACTTCACACTGCAATTAAGATCACCATTAGAACAACTTAAAAATTACAAAAACGACTTACAAGCGATATGTCATATGGTAAATTTCAAAAATGGATTTTTTGAATTTCATGTTAAAATTCATGAAATTCAAAAGAATACATGCATCATCGATATATATAGGGGTCAAAATATGCAATGCATTAATGTCTAGTTTGAAATCAGAATCATAAACATCTTTACAAGCAAAATTAAAGCAAACTGAGAAAAATTTTGAAAAAGAAAGGGGGCCCAAATTTTATTATTGACAATAAATATCAATTTGGGAGGGTTGTTGTATGCATCAATATAACCAGATCTTATTTTCTCTTCTTGTCAATTATATCATAATCATATCCAAATAGCTTGGTGACCCATTTTTGTTTTTTCTGTGGAGAGGAAATTCGTTGTTCCATAAAATGCTTCAGGCTCTGATGATCTATTTTAATTTGGAAACATTGGCCCAATAGATAAGGACATAGGAGATCCACAACATGAAAAATAGCCAACATTTTCTTTTCATAGATTGATTGGCCGAAATGGCACTCCGAAATTTGTTTCTTAGTGAAGGCTACCAGTCGTCCTTCTTGCATGAGAATTGCGCAAATTCCTTTCCTAGATATATCACATTCTAGTACAAAAGTATTTTTGAAGTCTCAAAGAGTGAGGATATGAGTTGTGCACATACCCACTTTCAAAGAATGAAAGGCTTGATCAGTTGTAGGATTCCAATTGGAAGAATAATTTTTAAGGAGAGAAGTGATAGATGTTTCATTTTTTCCATAATTCTTAACAAATTTGCGAGTTTTGGGGTGAGTTCAATCCTTCATAGCTTCAATTTTCTTAGGAACCACCCTTACACCATACTTTCGAAAAATATGACCCAAATAATGCACTTATGAGGCTCCAAAGAAACATTTAGATTATTTTATGAAATGTTGGTGCTCAGAAAGGAAATGGAAAACTTTATCATCATGGGAAAAATGGGTTGTCCATGTTTTATATAGATAATAATATCATGAAAGAAAAATAAGACAAAAGGACAGAGAAAAGTATGGACGACATGATTCATGAGACTTTGGAAAGTGGAGGGGGCATTACACAGGGCAAAGGGTATGACCAACAACTCATAGTGGGCCTCATGAGTTCGAAAGACCATATTGGGAATGAAACCCTCTTTCATACATATCTGGTGGTAACCAGAACATAGATCAAGTTTAGTAAAGTATTGAGCACAACCTATTTCATCCAATAGATGATCAATTAAAGGAATGGGAAAATTGTCTTTTATGGTGATTTTGTTGAGCGAATAAAAGTTGGGATACAAGCGCCACGTGCCTTATTTATTGAGGACAATGACCACAAGAGAATAATAGGGGATTGTACTATGGTGGATGACACTTGCTGTTGGCACAAGGGTAGACCCAGGGTTCAATGCTTCAACAATGCACCAAAAAAACCCTAACGACCGACCCTTTCAACAACACCTGCGAAGCAGATGAAGTCTCACCCAAGGTAGAGGCAGGGGAGTTGTAGGACTCAGGTGTCTACAACCTAGCTGGGACATAGATATGTGATTACACACTTTAACATAGCACTTAGCCAATAAAATGCATTAAGTTACGATTCTTATTCACGCCACAGATTAACCCCACTTACAGATCAACGCAATAGTAATCAACGTTAAACACATCTAAGTATTTAGAACATATAATGAGAGAATATCTAGCATTTATTTACACATTAATCATTAAGCATCAATGGATCTACCTATCATACATCAAGAACAATGCACTAAGAAAATAAATACATAAATAACATGAACATCATTGCACAAAGCACATCAACACAGTATATACGTGGTTCACCCCAGTGTCGGGCTACGTCCACCAACTCTTATTCTTCTTTATTAGTATCTTCCAATCTTCTTACATGCACCAAGCCACAAATCCCACTCCAAAAAGGACAGGAGATATGTGTGCACCTCGTGAGATCCTCCTTCATGAATTGGATCAAAGCACAAATCCTTACACAGTCTGCTTGCACGAAGCACTACAAAACTCTTACACTTAGCTCTGCAAGCCTTAACTCATTCATGCACAAAGCCAACCAGCCATGCACTAAGTCAAACAATGACTAATCCCTCTAACACACATCCCCTAGATACTTATTTATAAATTACAAAAAGGGGTTTAAGAATGGGTAAACCCATGGGATGACACCTTATACCTGTTACATAAACCCTAAAATACTCAAAAAGCCCGCAAAATGGGCGAGATCCCGCGATCTCCGCTTCACCTGCGTGCTCCATCTTTGACCATCCTGTCAAAGTCCCAAAAATGGTCAAACATGACCAGCGTTTCCTCCAAACTTGGTCAAGGGCCAACATGCCCCCAACAATAACCTGTGACTCGTCCCGAGTCACTTCGATCTAGGCAACACTACTTCGAAGGCCTCAAGATTAGCTCGAGATGCCTCGACTTGTTGCTTCGCCAGAGCCTCCTACTCAGAGAACTCCTGAAGTACTTGCTCGATGACAGGCCCTTCCAGGAGTTGTTCCACTGTCATGACTAACCGTGCCAGCCAGAGGCGGGCTGTAGTCAGGAAATACCAATGGGATTTTCTTTGCATTCAGCAGATCGTCATGGTAATTTCTTCTTTTCTCAGTTGCTTCCTGACTAGATCGACATGCAGTCAAGGGGGGTGCTTGAAATCTTCCTATCGATGAGGCCTGTATTCCAGTGGACATGACTTTCTCATCCATAAGGTTGATTAAGATCTCTTCGACAGATTTCTCTACTGCGCTAAGGTCGCCCGACATGCATGCTCATAATCAAATATATCGGGTAGGCGATTGGACACTCAAGGTAATGGAATCGATGGTGAGGTCTAGAAAAAATAACATGGTATGCGATCACTTCTTTGTGATCTCAAATATCTTAGATTGCAAAAGTGGCCCCGGTGAGGCATTCGACGAATTAAATAATCAATGTCATAATGGATTCCTTCAATAGGTCAAAATGCCTTAATCAATACAATTCCATCCGTTATTTCATGGTCTCAACAGTCCAATGGCGGTATTTCCAGCAATAATTGTGTTTCTAGCCATTTTAGAGCATCGTTCTAACATATCTTTCATTATCTCTATCAGATTTATTCAGATCAAATCTTCTTTCTTCTAGTTGTGCACTAGTTTTCAGGATAGGACAAAATATGTCAAACATACCTAAATTCATACTTTCCAAACAAAAATTTCCACTTATATTACCTTTACGACAACAGAAAGATTTAAGATCTTACCTCTTTTCTTCGGATCAGACTTCTCTTTTAGTACAAAGCTTCGCAAGTCAAGTAGAATACTGCGCACTACATCAACAGATCTATGCACATAGATTTTTCTTTTCTTCAGTTCCCAACAATCAGAGTTTTAGGTCTCGGCAAAAGAACCATTTGTTGGCATAGGGGCAGACCTAGGTTTCAACGCTTCAACAACGCACCAAAAAAACCCTAACTACCAGCCCTTTCAGCAACATATGCGAAGCAGATGAAGTCTCACCCGATGTAGAGGCAGGGGGGGTTGTAGGACTCAGGTGTCTACAACCTAGCTAGGACATAGATATGTGATTACACACTTTAACAAAGAACTTAGCCAATAAAATGCATTAAGTTACGATTCTTATTAACATCGCAGATTAACCCCACTTACATATCGACGCAGTAGTAATCAATGTTAAACACATCTAAGTATTTATCACATAGCATCAGAGAAGATCTAGAATTTATTCACACATCAAGCACTAAGCATCAATGGATATACCTATGATACATCAAGAACAATGCACTAAGCAAATAAATACATAAATAACATGAACAAACATTACACAAAGCACATCAACACAGGATATACGTGGTTCACCCGAGTGTGGGGCTATGTTCACCAACATGTATTCTTATTTATTAGTATATTCCAATCTTGTTACATGCACCAAGCCACAGATCCAACTCCGCAAAGGACAGGATATCTATGCGCACCTCGCCAGATCTTCCTTCCCAAATTGGATCAAAGCACAAAACCTTACATAGTCTATCTGCACCAGGCACTACAAAACACTTACACTTAGCTCTGCAAGCCTTAACTCATTCGTGCACAAAGCCAACCAGCCATGCACTAAGCCGAAGAATGACTACTCCGTCTAACTCACATCCCCTAGCTACTTATTTATACATTACAAAAAGGGGCCTAAGCATGGGTAAACCCATGGACCGACATCACATACCCGTTACATAAACCCTAAAATCCCACAAAATCCCACAAAATGGGTGAGATCCCATGATCTCTGCTTCACCTGGGAACTCCATCTTCAACCAGCCTATCGATGTCCCAAAAATGGTCAAACATGACCAACGTTTCCTCCAAACTTGGTCAAGGGCCAACACCCACATCGATCAATTCTTGAAATTTTTTCTCAATTTCAGTCTTTTAGGAAAAGGGTTGATGATACCAGCAGACATTGGGAGGAAGAATGACCAGAACTAGAGGAATGGAATGATCATGAACACCAAGGGTAGGAGGAAGGCCATGGGGAGTGGAAAAAATATTTTGGTGTTTGGAAAGTATATATTAGAGGTCGGAATGAATGGATGGTGTCTCAACTTCTTGAATTGAATTGAGTTGGGAAATAATTCCTGAATGGAATTTTTGAAGGATATTTTCGATTCAATGGGAATTGATGATATCAGGGGAATTTGTTGTGATTCCTTAGAACATATGTTGTTGGATTTCTTTTTGAAATTTCATGGTCAATTAACTCAAGTCCACGAGGATGGGACCAAAAATGCGTAACCATTTTGCACCTAACACAATGTCACAACCACACATTTCGATAGCAATCATATGAGATTTCAAGTAGTACTGGCCAATTTGGAGACACACATTTTCACAATTCCCCCTACATTTCATGGAACCTCCATTGGCAATCATGATTTGAATGTTTTCGACTGCATGGATATAGAAATGGGTTTCTTGAGAAATGCATCGATGAATGAAATTATGAGTGCTACCACTGCCAATTAGGATGATGACCTTCCTATTTTTATGTATCCAATTAGCGTGAGGGTTTGGGGGGCAAAGAATCTAGTGAGTGCATTCAGTGAAATGTCCAGTTCAAGTTATGGTGGATTAGACAACAAATTGATAGGAGTTGGATCAAGTATCTCTAATTCATGAGAATCCTTGATATCATCGTCAACAACATCCTCAAAGAAGGCCATGAATTTTTTTTGTTTCTTACACTTGTTCCTTGGAAAGTATTTTTCATCATAATTATAGAAAATACCCTTTAGTTGATGTTCAACCATTTCTACTCATTAATTTTTGGATATTGAGAGGGGTGGGATGAGGAGCAGGGGTGGGAGGGAGAGGGAACGCAGAGAAATAAGGTTTGCAGTGTTGGGATTCCTTGGCATGTTCAGTAGCTTCCAGCCAAGTTTTTGGGCGAGTCATGAGGACTTGGGATCATAATTAATCCTTGAGGCCATTGATAAATCATTCTAAAAAAAAAAGTATTAGGCATGCCCTTTGTTCTAAAATCTAATTATTCAAATGCAGCGTTAAAATATTCCATGGTACTTGATTGTTTCAATTTGGTCAAACGACCTAGGTAGTGTGTATCAGTGTCAATGTGGTCATAAAGTACGACCACAAACTGTGTCCAGGCTATATATCCTTGGCATGATTTTCAACACCATTTCAACCATTGGAAATGTTTAGGATCCAAAATAGGATTCTATAATGAAGTTTGGCCAAGTCATCAGTGTCATGTAAGGAGAAGTAGTGTTCCATTTTAGTGACCCAACCAGTGGGATCTAAGCCATCAATTTTTTTCACCTCCACTCACGGAAGACGTAGACCACGATGAAAAGGGATAGAATGAAATTGTTGGGAATTGGAGGAAGTTGTACTTTCGAGGTTAGAAGGTGGGTCAGATGAGGAATGGATTATAGGAATGGGAAATTTTTCTATGACCTTGGAAGAAAATGAGTCATGTTGAGACTCGAGGTGGGATGCATGTTAGTTGGAAAGGAGGGAATTGATGTCCTTCTTCAGTTCCTCTTTCATGTAGTCAATTTGGGACTCGATGTGGGTAGTGATGTTGTTAGGGACCTAACCCCCACGTAGGTAGAGCAATATATTCTGAAGTAATAAAGGTCAATATAAATAAGGCCTTGCAATAAAGTAGAATAAGTCAAATGTAAGAAGACCTAATAGAAGCTTTCGCTTCTAGAAGGATATTCCTCTAGATGGTTATTTTGATAGACATATTTAGTATAAATAGGAGTTGAGGGTATGAGAACCCTATCTTGGATACTATTGTAATAGAGCTCTGCTCGACTGGAGGTTGCCCCCTTGAAGAGGCCCATGAACAATGCTCTCAGAATCAAAGTGCTCTTCTGGTGTTATTTTGATATCATTTCAGTGTTATTGTGGTGTTGTTCTGGTTATAATGTTGTTTATCTGCCATTTCTAGCATTTTATTTATGTTCTCCATACTTTTTATATCTAGAATATTACAAGTGGTATTAGAGCATTTTCCTCGGTAGAAATTGTGGGTTAAATTTTTTCAGGTTAGGATTGGATTTCGACATCTTTAAGCCACAAATATATGTCGTTACGCGCATAAACACATGGTTGAGGGATTCATACACACATGAAATATAAGTGGTACTTAAGAGCACATCTGTTGGCCACCTTTGTAACCCCTGTTGGTACCCCTTCGATTGGTATCACCTCAGACAACACCTGTGTGCAGATCGATGTATATTTCCTGAAGCCCTCTTTAGATAAACAGATTGGCCGCCTGACTTATATAGTGCCACTGAGAACAACACTCGGGAAGATACTCTCTAGTACCTGGGTAGTCGGGTAGTATGGATAAGTGAACGTTCTAGCCTCCTTAGTTGGTGCCTTGAGATACTGGATCGAGTACTACTGTTGGACCCTACACGTATATTAGAGATCTATAGCACAAGAAAAACCCTTTTCTGTATAACTGTTGAATACCTAACCCTTGGGGATGGAAATGAAAAATGTAAAATAGACAAGATCTATTCTCGTGCAACTGTGTTCGGGTTTCCAAATCACTACAAATTTATTCTTGGTTAAGCATTTGGGCATTTCATCAATGCAGTATTCTTCAAACTGGAGTATAACTCTGAAGGTGTAAATAAAACAACAAAAAAAAAACCTAGAAATTTGTGCACCATTATTTGAGACCTATTCAATTGGATTTATCTCTTTGCTCTTATCACATTCATACATATCATTTTTCAGCAAAATTTTTGACCCCACCTGCCCTGTTTCGGTTCCCTCATCATCATGGCCCATACTCGTAGCCAAGACTTGGAAACTCGATTCAATACCTTGCAATCTAATTTCACAAAGACACAACAAGAAGTGAAAAAAATCAGTGCCAATGTTGCCTCCCTCAATAAAAACATGCAGTCCTCCATCACTTCCTCAATCGAGGAACTCAAACAAGACATGACTAACCATCTTGAATTTGTCATTTCCATGATCTGTACCAAGCTGCATATCCCCGTAGATAACCCTTTATCTGTCCCACCTCCACATACCGAAGGTGAAACTTCCTCTCATTCCCATAATTTTTAGCACCATCACTTTCATCATGATCTACGCCTTCTGTAGGTAGATGTGACCAAATTTGATGGCTCTGATCCCATTGGTTGGGTAACCCAAATGAAACATTATTTCTCTTTATATGACATTACAAATGACTTAACCAAACTCTAGTATGTTGTTCTCCATCTAGATCAAGAACATTGGCAATGGAGAAAAACTTCTCATCAAGGGTATATTGCTTGGACACACTTTGTGGCAGATCTTTATGAACACTTTGACACTAACACCAACCATTTAGGTTGTTTGACAAAGTTGAAACAATCTGTCATAATGGAAGAATTTATAGATTCTTCTGAGTGCCTGGATTTTTGGACAGAGGGCATGTCTGTGATGCCTTTTTCTGAGAATGTTTTATCAGTGGCATCAAGGATGAGATTTGTGCCCATGTCCTCATTGCTTGGACTCAGATTTTGGTGGAGGATACTAAAAGATATAAAGAAGCACAACACATTGTATCTTCTCAAAACCGGAAACCCTCCTTTATTCCTCGCACTAAACCAATAAATCTCACTACCCCCTCTACTCCACTAAATATCCAAAAATTGACGAGGGATGAAATGCATAGATGATTTTAGGGGCAAAATTAAGGGGCCTCTAATTTTTTATTGGACGAATTTTTTGTATTAGAGTGATTTTTTTAAACTTATTTTATTAGCCCGTAATTTATTT
>SNQJ01S0054967.1:0-40849 GCA_010110895.2 Picea sitchensis | reverse complement strand
CCACTCCCAACATGTTTACATCATGTACCTCTCTCACTTCACCTTAAATTCACTTGGAGCCAACAATCCTTGATACTCACTCGAAACATGAGTTTCCAAGAATGTGGGATGGGAGAAAGTACAAGCAGATTGGCAGTAGAATTTCAAAATATTTTTTTAAGGTGGGAAGTTAATGGCGGCTTAGGAATTCGTATATGGATTCTATCTAGGATAAAAAAGAATTTAGTTATGGATTATTATTTTCGCAGGGGGCTCGAAACTCTCTCAGTTCTTGGCCTTTCAATTTTCATTACTTCATTCGATCATTCCCCCTACACAAGCACTCTGGTCTCAACATGAAAAAATGGTCGCTCATCGTTCTGGGAGAAGGAAACATCAACTGGAACAACTTGAAATGGAAATGGATGAAACCTGAAATTCAGTCCTCACTCTCCAAATAAGATATAATGGACTCTCCTCCCGTCTTCTCACAACACTATAAGAATCAGTGAGGAAAAAACAAGAAATATCTCAATTGAAAGAGGAATGTCATGCCCTCTAAAAGAAAATAGAAGAATTGAAGACTTAACCAAAACATGTATCAGCTACTCCAATAGCACCTAAACAATCTGACGTATCGTCCTCCCCTGTCATGGCTCCAGTCCCTATAGATTTAAATGCACCCGCTCCAGAAGCAAAGAAATGGAATTTCGATGCCCACACCAGCTAAGCTTCTTAGTTTAAATGTTCCACTTTTTCTTACTTATATGAGGGGTTTTCTATAAATTGTATAAGGGGAATAATTTTAGTTTCTGGGAACATGGACTGGTAGATTTGTTGATCTTATCAGATACAACAGTTACATTCTCAGACACTATTTCAAGTTTCACTACATTTTTGGATCAAATGTAATCCTCTATCGTCTTTGCACATTATTTTGTATTATAATATAATTCCCCCATTTTATGTTAAAAGAAAAAGTATGCAAAATGTCGAGTAAACAAATTTTTCCAGTTTTCCATCTAGGGACCCTTTTCCTCCTTTGAAAATCACAAAAATCCCCAAAAAGTGGCCCAGAATAGTGTATTTTTCCCATTTCCAGCATCCCCATTCCAAACCCCTTATAATTTATTCAATTCCTTCATGGGTTATTTCCATGTCTGCTTTCTGAACTCTTTCCAAGAATTTCAGCTTAATTTGGATCCTTGCCAATAATTTGGACCAGACCTTTAAAAACCATTATTTTTCAATTACTGATAAATACAAGTAGAAATGGACAGTGGCCCTTTTTTGTCACTTTTTTATATCCCCTCGTTGCAGATAAAACCCAAAAGTTTCATCTCAATCTGACTGAATCTACTCCACTTATGGCCAAAATAAGAAAATGGCTCCAAACTCAGTTTGTTTTTTTAAAACTATGGGACAACTTTACCTATGTGGCATATTTGTTGACGTGGCTTTTGATGTAGCATTATGGGTCCACATGGCACCCTCAGGTGATTCCATGTCACCGTCTTGGGCACCTTGGCCCTACCCATTCAGCCTTCTCCTCCCTCCTCTCCTTCCTTTTACCTTTATTTTATTAACTAAACTATATTTGGGGCCCCACCGTACCTGGATGTCCACCTGGCACCTTCTTTGACCATGGATGGGACAGGGGTCCAACCTCTTCTGCCAAACTTCCACATGACACCCTTTCATTAGTTGTGAGGATGGGCGGGTCCCATCCCACACCCTTTTTCCTCGGGTGCGTGCAACCTGCATACTCCTAGACCTAATGACGATAATGATAGGAAGATTGATGACCCACATCAATTTCGCATCGTGAACATGCATGAGGGTTAAAATCCCTCTGCAATGCGATAGTGATTTCACCCACGATACCGCGTGGTGTCCTCCCATTGACTTCACATCATCAAAATCCTTCTAGAAATTCGCTTTTCTACCATGTGATATCGCTTATGGTGTCACTCAATACCACCTCACCTAAAGTGGCACCCACGTCAACCCTATGCATGCCACCACGCACTGCAGACCCTGCCACCGTGGACCTACCACCTAGTACGTTTTCATTGGTTGCGACAACCCGCATGCTCCCCGATCCAACAATGGATATTTGGGGACGATAAATGGCCCACAATGATATTGCATCATCAACATGTGCAAGGGTTAACAACCCTTTACAATGCGATAGTGGTTTCTCCCATGATACATAGTGTCTTCCCATTGGTTTCACATAACCAAGGAACGTTTCCAAAACCACCATGGCACCATGTAATACCACTTACCACCCTGCTCTGATACCACTTGTCGTATCGATCGCTGCTCCTCTAGTAGCCCCACCACCATGGCCTACCACCGTACCATCGACTGCCACCAACCTGCCACTATGGTATTCCATGTCATTTCCATGTCACCCGCCACGTCATGGTATAGAAAATTATTCAAATTCTCAAAATTTCCCAAATTAAAAATGCCTATTTTCAAAAAAAAATTTAGGGCTGCCATGAAAATTTATACTTAACTTCTCATGACCAATTTTCCATCCCTGTGCATGTCAATTTAACATTTTCACCTGAAATTCAACACTCCCAGGTCAAATTCTCAATGAATTTCATTGTAGAAATTGGGGCTTTTGCCCAATTTCACCATGGATATCCTACAAATCCTAAATTTGACCAATTACAGTTCGAAAGACACTCATTCCAATATCAAAATTGGGGATTTTCAACTCTTGGGTTCAATTTCCTTAATTTTCTCATGAATTTCCCCCAATTTCACTTAAGTAATTTCGANGGATATCCTACAAATCCTAAATTTGACCAATTACAGTTCGAAAGACACTCATTCCAATATCAAAATTGGGGATTTTCAACTCTTGGGTTCAATTTCCTTAATTTTCTCATGAATTTCCCCCAATTTCACTTAAGTAATTTCGACAAATAATTTGCAGACATCCTCTGAGATTTATTTCTATGAATTCGGCTTATGCATGTCGGTACTATCCCATTCATGCTTGATGTTTGAACTTGAAGCTCTGATACCATTATGTAACACCCCCCAGCTTAACTGGGGAACATTACTACACATAATACACATAAATTCAAATTTTTTCTACTAATTCATTTCCTGTAGCTTGTCAGCCACAATTTATACAAATAATACACTAGATTCTAATAACCATAATTAAATGCATCTACATCATTCTAAATGAACATGAATGTAGCTAATAAATCATATATAGCAACACATAACATAATTCTCATTCACAAATGCACAACCATAAAACTCATACGAAAACTCAGATAATAGATAAACACTTATCTTTAAAAGAAAGTTTGTGCAACTAGTTGCTTGGGAAGGACGATCCACCCAACCATAGACTTGTTGTTCCATATCTCAACAAAAAGACACCCCTGAGTTGGGGCTAGGAATCCACAAAAGAAGGGTGCCTCTCACAGTCCTCTCGCAACTCAATATCACACAACCCATTGGTATTCTCCTACAGTTATCCTGAATTTTCTCTAGCTCTCTTCCTCTTGACCTGTGCAACCCAAGGAATTTACCCCTTCACTACTCTCATTCCATCGAGCATCCCATTCATTTATCAGGGTCTCTCTGACACATGTAACCAATAATCTCTCTGTTGGGAACTCAAGGGAATTCACTGCTAGGAAAACTACCAGGAAAACAACAACAACACTTGTTGTTATACTGCAACTCACACAGGAGTTCACTCTTCAGGCCTGACAACCTGACTCTTCAATATTCAGGTCTAAAACACTCCAAAGACACTCCAGAATGATCCAGAATTTGCCCAGCCATCTTGGTCTAGCTTTGGTGCTCTTGTTTTTTCATACTCTTTGTTTGTTGTTCATGTTGTGCACACACTTATACTGAGAGGAGGGGGAGGGGGTGTGAATCAATATAATACTATATTTTTCTTTTTAACATTCATAAAACATAATAAAGCTATCACATCAGTATAACAACCAGAAGACATAATATTTAACGTGGGAACCCTTTCGGGAGAAAACCACAAAAAAACATTTTTATTAATTTGTAGGAACCAACCTACGATTACAAATGTTTGTAAGCACCAACCTACTCGAGACACCAATCCCCATTGTTGTTCGTCGGCACTGATATACAAGAGACACCGATCCCCTCTAATGTTTGTAGGCACTGACCTACATGAGACACCGATCCCCTCTGATGTTTGTAGGCACCAACCTACATGAGACATTGATCCCATATGATGTTTGTAGGCACTGAACTATAGGAGACACAGATCACCTTTGTTGTTTATAGGCACCGACCTATAGGAGACATCGATCCCCTTTGTTGTTTGTAGGCACCGACCTACATGAGAAAATAATCCTATTTTCTTCTTTTGTCTTCACAAAATATTCTCTACGCTCTTTACTTCTTCCTTCGTTGGATCTGCTATGGGATTTTTACTTCTTCCTTCTGTTATGTGCTTGCTACTTTTGCTTTCGCTCTGCCTTCACCAGATTTTTTACTTCTTCTTCAACTCTTGCCTCAGATCTTGCATTGTGATCGCTTCTTCTACTTTTTCTTTCTTCTACTTTCACTTTTTCTACATAGTTAGCTCTGCCTTAGATCTGTACTCACTCCTTTTTCTTTTTCCAGATCTATTTTCTAGAATGTCAGATCTGATATTCGCCAATATTTAATCGTCACTCCTTGAATGATGTTCAATCCTCACTCCTTGAATGATATTCAATCATCACTTTTTAAATGATGTTCAATCGTCACTCCTTGAATGATATTCAATCGTCACTCCTCAAATGGTATGCATAAGAATATTACATTTTCACCCACCCACACACACACACACATTTTTTCTCATAACCCACATATTTATTTATGCTTTACCATAAGATTTATATTAAAAGTCATGTTCTTTTGAAAAGTCAAGACTTTTATTAAATAATAATTAATTTTCCCCCTTTCTTTATTTTTAATTCACTTTTTACCATACCATGAAAAAATACCACCATGGTTTGTAAATCCATGTGCACTTTCACTTTTACCCTTTTCAATTAATCCACTTTCATGTTTACTCCTCTTTTACGCATACTCCACTTCCACCTAACTTTTCAACTTTTGTTATTTATTATTTAGTCATATTTATATTTAATCCACTTTCATTTTTACTCCACTTTTATGTAAACTTTATTTCCACTTCTGTACTTATTAAAGTCACATTTATATTTGATCACTTACTAACATTTTACATCAATGACAATATTTTATTCATCAATCTCTCCCTTAGTCATTGATGGAAACTTTGTACTAAAAAATATGGAATCCTCCAGAAAGAGAAAAAGTTATCCCTTGTATGCAACTCTCCCTTGTTTGTGATTCTCCTCCCACTGTCTGTAATTATCCTCCTTTGACATCAATGGAAAAGGTATGCTCCCCCTGAGTTGTGATTATTTAGTAACTATATGAGAGGGATATCACTCCCAGGTTCTGTCTGAGATATTCAGATATTTCTGCGGGAAGGGGTTTGGTAAAAATATCTGCAACTTGTTCCTTGGTGGCAATGTATTTCATCTTGACACTTAGTTCAACTACGTGTTCTCTTAGGAAGTGGTACTTGATGGGAATATGCTTCCTCTTTTTCTGCATAGTTCCCCCCTTAAACTGTGATTTCTCTTGTAGTTTTATGAAGTAGCTCCCCCTGTGAATGTACTATATTTTCTTGTTGTAATTGTTGATTCATCTCTATTTTGTCATCACTTTCCTGAACTGCTCCTTTTTCTACTTATTAAAAAGTCTATCAAAGACTTGCTAGATGTTTCACTATCACAATACTATTAGTTATTCACAACTGATAGGATTGGTTGCCTTCAACCTTTGCTCACAATCTACTACTCAAGAATAAATGGTTTGCTACTGTTAAAAAAATGTCCATCTACAATTTATCTCATCTCCATGTGTTTTGAATCTTCAAGTTGTTATGTGCCTTTATATATTTTAAGGGATATTCCATTGTCACGGGCATGTTGTTGGTTTGGTAGTGCTTGAATTTCATCAAACCGCCATCCATTTGTCCTTCAAAAACACTTTCCTAGACATGGTCAATGTTGGTCGCAATGTATAGAATATATATATGGACTTGTCTTTTATTTTGCATAGTGGATACCTCAAACCATGCCAACTCCCAAAGTTCCATACACCTCACACAAATGCTTTTGAGGTTTCCTTAGACAAATGTGTAGAGTTGTCAAATTTCATTCTTGATTATAAAAAATCCTTCAAGGTATGAAGAAGGAATGTCTACAATACTTAATGAAAATTATATGCATGATACACAGAATACAACATCCTCCACTTGCACTTTTTATATCTTCAACATTGTCTGCCTCAATAGTAAAAGTTGCTCGAACATAATACAACAAAACTCCTAAAGATTTATGAACATTGTCACCAACAAAGAAATATAATCAGTCTTTTTCAATCCAGACAATCCATGTATCCAACATAAGCAATAGTACGTCTCCAACAACAATCGAACATGGTTGGGTTGGTCTCAGCAAATCCATGTTGATCCAACAAGAAATAGTCAAGTCATCAAGAAGACATCAGTTGGGTTCACATATCAACAACTTCAAGTATTCCCCCTCTAAGGCATCAATAAGTAGCAACAATAGTTCTTGTTTAAAATTCCAATGGACAGACAACCCAATCAAAGCTTAGTCGACGGATACTCAGTCAAAATTCTAGTCGACTGTCATGTCGGGTAGATTCCCAATCAACCACTTCCAAGGAAATCATCAGCAAGTAAGAGAATCATTGCATGACTATACAACCAATGATACACAATGATATGAAGTACTCAAACATCTAATCAAATGATTCCACGACCATCCATCAATCCAACCACAATCTATCTTGGTAGTCGGCACTAGTCCACAATTTTGAATTTCACGTCTCTTCTACAAAGATTTGAAAGCATGATTGTCATTCCTTCAATTTTTATGGTGAGGATGATGATAGGGAAAAAAAAATTGTGTCGGATGATCAGAGGAAGTAGGCTTAGGGTTAGGTTTTTTGACGTTTCTCTAGTTAGCAACATCGGGCAAACATTCTCCCATATTGGTCATGTTGATTTGACCAGGGGAGAATGATACATTCACTCATGGGGCCATGTTGAATTGGATAATGATGAATGGCCCGGGGGAAGTCTTTCTCCTATTAGTCATGTTGATTTGACAAGGAGTAAAAAATACTCGAGATGCTCTCACATTGCCTGCTCCAAGATGGAGTGATCTATTTTTTATAGGGCAGGTTTGACTTGTTTACAAGTCTAGTCTAATGTTAAAGATGTAGGCTCAAGAGACCTCTTGTGATGGGTTGATCTACTAAACATTAGAGCCCTATATCAACTATATGTGTGTGTGAGGAGATGATATGTCAACAAGGCTCAAGAACAACTTTTCTAGTGAATAAGAAATGCCAAGAAGACAAGACAAACCATTGAAGAAACCCTAGAAAACATTAAAGAAGATATTGAAGACAAAAGTACAAGTCATCCCCACAAGTAAATTAAAGGTGACTCAAACTGTATAAATAAAGGCTAGATCATTTCATTTTGAAACGTCACACAACTCTTCTCATCAAGTGCACAAGTCCCAATTGTAGTTACGGTTTCCAGTTGCGCAAATTTTGAGGTGTGATATCTTGTCTAGGGTTCACTATCTTTGAGGGTTTTTCCTCATACAAGGGAAAAAGTTGTTATGTGTTGGGTTTCTTCATATTAACAGTGATGTACTTATTAGCTGGAATTATTCTTAAGAAAAGTTGTTGGGGTTTCTCCCAAGGTTAGGTTTTCGAGGATAAAATATTGTGTCTGTTGTGCATGGCTATATTTCTATGATTTAGTTGTTTCCGCTGCAAATTTATTTTGGTTGAGATTTTCAATGTGTAATTATTCTATGATAACAGTGACACGAATTATGTTTGAAATCATAATTAAATAATGATCAGAAATTAAAATTGAAAATTCAACTTGGTATTGGAGCTAAGGATCTGAATAGAAAGGGCTCATCTTGAGACACATTGTTGGGTACAACATTGGAGTGTTGTTCTTCTTCTTGTTTTTGTTTCGGGCAGGTCACATGTGACAACTCTAAGGGAGCTAAGGAGTTATCTCTAAGAGGGAGCTGTAGTGACGGTTCCAAGTGGCAACAGGTTAGATGGTCTCTGGTTTGAGACATGGAGTAGACCATCCAGATGAGGAGTTTGTTAGTTTTTAGCTCGGGAGGTACTCCGCATGTTTTGTCTTGTGTACGGATGTTACCTTAATGTTTACACTACCAGGCACTTAACTTTGTAATAGTTTTTATAAATTTGTTTTAAGTGGTTCTTTTATTAAAGTGACTTTTTTTTAATAAAGTGTACCTTATATTTTTAAAGTGACTTTATTTTCATAAAGCACTTATGTAATAAAGTGAAATCACTTTAATACTTCAAGTGATTCATTTTGGAGGGAATGGATCATGACCCTTGATCTTGAAAAAGGAAAGATCTAATTTTGGCCTTTGGATCTAGGGTTGGGGAAGGTGAAAAGACACTTTGGGGGGGAAAATGTCAATTTCAGATTATAAAAGAATGTGTTGGGTAGTGTGCAAGACATGTTGAGAGAACATTGGGAGGAGAGTTAGAGAGATTTTTTGAGCATGCTTGAGAGAGGAAAGTGAGCAGCAAAGAGGGCACATTTTCCAAGGAAGGAGGGCACGAATCCCGAGAAAATTTTTCTATGAGTTTTGGGCCGAATTTTGTTTTTCTGTTGTGGGAGGACGTACCGTATGGATCTGTACCGTCCGTAGGATTCCATACGGATTTGGCACAAAAATTGAGGCAGCTTCAGGCACAGATTTCGAGGCAGATTTCAGTTTTTTGTTCATTGTTTATGGGTCGTACGAAACAGTCCGTACGACTGAATGTGGGCATCGAAAACAAGGTATGGAGGTGGTCGTATAATAGTACGGTTTTGGCATGGAAAACAAGGTACAGAGATGGTCATACAACAATATGGTTTTGGAACGGAAAACGAGGTACGGAGGTGGTCGTACAACAGTATGGTTTTGGCACTGAAAGCAAGGCAGATTTCTGTGGGACAGATTTGGTGCTGTGAGGTATTTTCCTTGGCTGGAAATGTGGTTTTGTTGTTGTTTTGTACTTTCCTAAAGCATAATAATAAGATCTCTCTCTCTCTCTCATTAGGTTTTCCTTGGCATTTACCTAAATTTCTGAGTGTTATTGGGTTGTTGTCCACTGTGTTTTTCCGCTGCATATTTTGCTTAACAACGTGTATTTATGCTTATGGAAATTTACGAATGTGGGTTTTTGCATTTATGAAATTTATGAAGACAACTATCTCTAGGTTGCTAAGTGTTTGAAAAAAATTTAGTTTGTTGATTTTAGTCATTAAAAATCTATATGGTCTCAGAGCTTGTGCTCTGAAGTTCAGTGGGAAGCATTTGGCACTTGGAACAACAAGTGATTTGTTGTTGTATTTGCTTGAAGAAGGCAGAAAAGGTTCTTTGTCAGATGGACAAAGATGACTTCCATCATCAAGTTTGAAGATAGATTGGAGGGGATCTCCAACTACCTACAGTGGAAGGTTAGAATCAGCAGTGTTCTCAAGGAGAACAAATTGTGGTCGTTTGCGAACACCATTGTGCCTGTACCTGCTTTAGATCCCATAGCTCTTGATGTTCATGAGGTGAGGGAAGCCAAGACTCATAGAATCATCTTGGATGGGGTCAGAGACCACCTTATTCCACATTTGGCTGAGAAGAAGACAACCATTGAAATGTGGGTTGCACTGAAAGGCTTGTATGAGGCTAAGAACGAGAACTGAAAAATGGCTCTCCGNGTGGCCACCTACCTCACCCGGGTTGCACAGGTGAAGGACAAGTTGGTTGTTGTTGGAGAATTCATTCCTGACTCGGAGTTGGTGTGGATAGCCCTCAAAGGCTTCACCAAGGAGTGGGAAGTTTTCATCAAGTGTGTGGTGGGGAGAGAGAAGCTCCCTAACTGGAGCAGATTATGGGATGATTTTACGTAGGAGGAGATCCAGGAGGGGTCTCGGGAAAAGGCATTGGATGGTGCAGGCAACAAGAATGTTGCTCTTGTGGTAAAGGGAAATAAGAAGGACATGAGCAAGGTGAAATGATTTACATGTCACAAGACTGGACACTATGCTAGTCAATGTCTGAACAAGAAGAAAAAGAAACCGGAACCAGAGGTGTCAGCTTCAACAGAAGTTCCAGAGTTTACTCAGATATTTGAGAAGGAGTTATCTCTCATGGTTGGTTATGTGGGTAGTGGATGCCTAGTGTTTGAGGACATTGAATCTTGGTTTGTGGATTGTGGTGCTTCTCGGCACATGACCGGGTTGAGGTCAATTTTCCTCAATCTTACAGAGATAGACTCAGATTGTAGCGTGAATTGTGGAGTTGACCCACAAAATGCAGTAAAGGGAGTTGGAAGGATGAGATTGCAACTAGAGTCAGGAGGTCTTCTAGAGGTTGGAACGGTGTTATATGTTCCAGAGTTGACAGTTAATTTTCTCTCAGTGTCAGCTTTGGATGATATGGATTTGGAGTCGTTTTCAATAGTGGACATGTGTTTTTTATCCTGTGGTCGCAACTACTGACACAGTAGTAATGCTTGGTGTCAAGTATGAGGGCTTGTACAGGTTGTTGGGTAGACCTGTGTTGGGGTCCAGTGGATTTCTAGACTCAGATTCTGTGTCGGAGAATTAGCAAGTACCACGGGAGAGAGAGTTGATACATGGAACTCAGTCTTCTTCTGGGACTCTCAAGGGACTCAACAGGCATGAGTCGACACAATTGGATGCTCAGGAGAGTGTGCAGTCTCCTAGGATCATGTCTTCAGTTCATGGTACAACAGAGGTAGCAGTAGAGGCTTCCAATGCAATGGGAGTAGTGGCTTCATGTTCAGAGGGAGCAGAGACTTCGGGTACAGAGGGAGCAACAATGGCAGATGTTGAGTTGGAGACAGATTCTGGTGGTGCTACCAGAAGCACCTCCCTCGCTAAGAGGGAGTGTTAGTTTTTAGCTCGGGAGGTACTCCGCATGTTTTGTCTTGTATGCAGATGTTACCTTAATGTTTACACTACCAGGCACTTAACTTTGTAATAGTTTTTATAAAGTTGTTTTAAGTGGTTCTTTTATTAAAGTGACTTTTTTTAATAAAGTGTACCTTTTATTTTTAAAGTGACTTTATTTTCATAAAGCACTTATGTAATAAAGTGAAATCATTTTAATATTTCAAGTGATTCATTTCGGAGGGAATGGATCATGACCCTTGATCTTGAAAAAGGCAAGATCTAATCTTGGCCTTTGGATCTAGGGTTGGGGAAGGTGAAAAGACACTTTGGGGGGGGAAATGTCATTTTCGTATTATAAAAGAATGCATTGGGTAGTGTGCAAGACATGTTGAGAGGACATCGGGAGGAGAGTTAGAGAGATTTTTTTAGCATGCTTGAGAGAGGAAAGTGAACAGCAAAGAGGGCACGTTTTCCAAGGAATTAGGGCATGAATCCCGAGAAAATTTTTCTGTGAGTTTTGGGCTGAAATGTTTTTTTTCTGCTGTGGGAGGCCATACTATATGGATCCGTAAAGTCCGTACAAATTTGGCATGGAAATCGAGGCAGCTTCGGGCATGGATTTCAGTTTTATGTTCACTGTTTCTGGGCCATACAAAACAGTCTGTACAACTGACTGTGGGCATGAAAAACGAGGTACATAGGTGGTCGTACAACAATATGGTTTTGGCATGGAAAATGAGGTAGATTTCTGTGGGACAGATTTGGTGCTGTGAGGTATTTTCCTTGGATGAAAATGTGGTTTTGTTGTTGTTTTGTACTTTTCTGAAGCATAATAATAAGATCTCTCTCTCTCTCTCTCTCTCTCTCTCTCTCTCTCTCTCTCATTGGGTTTCCCCACATTGGGGTTTTCCTTGGCATTTGCCTAAATTTCTGAGTGTTATTGGGTTGTTGTCCACTGTGTTTTTCCGCTGCATATTTTTCTTAGCAATGTGTATTTCTGCTTATGGAAATTTCTGAATGTGGGTTTTTGCATTTATGAAATTTATGAAGACAACTATCTCTAGGTTGCTAAGTGTTTGAAAAAAATTCAGTTTGTTGATTTTAGTCATTAAAAATCTATAGAGTTGTGGACTATTGCAGCTCAGTGGTGTGGCAAGATGAGAATTTTGGTGGATTGGTGGAGAGCCCCAATCACAACAGTATGTTGTGTGGCAAATTTCCAACCTTGTGAATGGACATCTAGTGACTTTTCATGGTGTGTTAAGATGGTTGTAGCCCAGGTTCTTTGGCACAGACGAGATGGCTTCAGATGTTTGGCAGGTTGATGAGATAGAGTCTGCATCGAGCCAGAGAGTTGCACATTATCGAGGTATGAAAAATGTGTGAGGTAATTGTTCCCAAGGAGAAGAGGGTGAAGTTAGAACCTTTTGGAAATAAGGGTACTTTTGTGGGATACATTGAGACTTTGAAGGCCTTTATGATCTACATTCTAGGACAACATCAGATTGAGGTTAGTCGTGATGTTACCTTTTATGAAGAGGTAGCCTTCAGTAAGCCTAGAGAATCTCATATGGAGATTGATAGTGAGGAGTAGGAGGATCCGAAGGATGAGAGTATAGATCCCTCTAATCTAATTGTTCATCCTTCAAGCTATCAGGAGGAGTCAGTAGAGCCAACAAAGCTAGTGAATCTACCTAGAGATGTTGCAGTGACCAGGAAGAGGCCAACATGGCTTCATGACACTTTGCAGGATGTAGAGGGGCATGCAACTCCCAGTGGCACTTTCAGGGAGAGAAAACAACGTCATAGGTTCTCGAGTTATATGGCATTGATCAGTCACATCATTGATTATGAACCTTCCAGTTATGAGGAGGCAGTAAGATAACATGTTTGGAAGGATGCCATGATGGAAGAGTATCATTCCATCATGAAGAATGATGTGTGGGAGATAGTTCCAAGACCAGAGGGGAAGTCAGTGGTGACTTCCAGGTGGATCTATAAGATCAAGCACGCAACAGATGGCAACATAGAGAAGTACAAAGCAAGGTTTGTCGTGAAAGGATTCTCTCAAAAAGAGGGAGTGGACTATGTAGAGAATTTTGCTCCAGTCACCAAGTACACTTCCATCCAAACTATTATTTCTCTTGCTTCAGTTATGGGTTGGAGATTACATTAAATGGATGTGAATACCATGTTCCTCAATGGTGTGATTGAGGAAGAAGTGTATATAGAGAAACCTCATGGCTTTGTGATACATGGGAAGGAGTCTCATGTTTGCAGATTAAAGAAATATTTGTATGGACTCAAGCAATCACCCATGGCATGGTACTCCAATATTGATGGATACTTGATGACTTTGGGCTTCACTAAGAGTGATGGAAATCCCAACCTTTACTACAAGTTTGTTGAAGGTGATTTGTTGATCTTGGTAATGTATGTTGATGATCTGTTCCTTATGGGGGCAGAGAGGCTCATTGTCGAGTGCAAGAGAGAGTTGGATTCAGAGTTCGAAATGAACGATCTTGGATAGATGCATTATTTATTGGGATTCGAGGTGTGGTAGAAACCAGGTGAGATATTCCTCAGACAAGGGAAGTACACAGTTGAGATCTTGAACAGATTCGGTATGATGGACTGCAAGTCCATGGCTACACCTATGATGAAAAATATGAATAAATTGAGTGATTATGCTTCAGATTCATATTTGGTGGATCCCACTATGTACAGGAAAATGATTGGATCCTTGATGTACCTAGTTAACACTATGACATATATTTTCTTTGCAGTGAGCACCCTGAGCCAGTTTATGGTTGAGTTGAGGCACTTACATTAGGTTGCAGTAAAGCATGTGTTGAGGTACCTGTGTAGTACAATTGGATATGGTTTGAGATTTGTCTCAGGGGGTGAAGTGAGGTTGCAGGGATATATTGATTCTGACTGGGTAGGGAGTGTAGTGGACAGAAAGAGCACCTCAGGGTGCTACTTCAGCTTAGGATCAGCTATGATATCCTGGTTTAATAGGAATCACAATTATGCAGTACTCGGTATAACATAAGTGGAGTATATCGCAACCAATGTCGCAAGTCGCGAAGCAATATGGTTTCAAAAGCTTCTTGCATGACTATTTTATTAGGAGCTAGAGATTACCTTAATACATTGTGATAATCAAAGTTGTGTCAAGATTTCAAAATCCATTATTTCATGACAGGTCGAAGCACATTGAGATCAAATATCATGTCATATGAGACATGGTACAGAAGGGAGTAGTAAAGCTCTAGTACATATCCACATATGAGAAGATTGCAGACATTCTCACCAAGCCTTTGTTTAAGGCGAAGTTTTTATACTTCGAATACAAGCTTGGCGTGATGAAGAATATCTCGCTCACTGAGAGGAAGTGTTGATGTTTCTCTAGTTAGCAGCATCAGATAGAGATTCTCCCATATTGGTCTTGTTGATTTGACCAAAGGAGAATGATACATTCACTCAAGGGGCCATGCTGATTTGGCTAGTGGTGAAGATGTAGGCTCAAGAGACCTCATGTGATGAGGGGTTTCTCGGTGGATCTACTCAACATTAGAGCCCTATATTAATTAGACATGCATGTGAGGNACAAGGCTCATGAAAAAAATTTCTAGTGAAGAAGAAATGCCAAGAAGACAAGACAAACCATTGAAGAAACCTCAGAAAGCATTAAAGAAGATATTGAAGACAAAAGTACAAGTCGACCCCACAAGTAAATTTAAGGTGACTCAAACTATATAAATAAAGGCTGGGTCATTTCATTCTGACACATCACACAACTCTTCTTGTCAAGTTGTAGTTCCTAGTTACAATTGCAGTTGCCATTTACAGTTGCAATTGCAGTTTCCAGTTGCCAATTGCTAGTTGCGCAAATTTTGAGGTGCACTATCTTGTATAGGGTTCATTATCTTTGAGGATTCTTCCTCATAGAAGGGATAAATTCTTTATGTGTTGGGTTTCTTCATATTGATGGTGATGTACTAATTGGCTAAAATTGTTCTTAAGAAAAGTTGTTGGGTTTTCTCCCAAGGTTGGGTTTCCCAGGATAAAATCTCATGTCTATTGTGCATGGCTATCTTCCTATGATTTTGTTGTTTCCGTTGAAAAATTATTTTGGTTGATATTTTCATTGTGTAATTATTCTATGATAACAGTGGCACAAATTATGTTTTAAATCATAAGGAAATAATTATCAGATATGAAAATTTAAAACTCAACAAGGTTCACTTACAAGAGTAAAACAACCCGACATATCGACAATAATGTAATTTGTAACAACATGCTCAAATGTTGGCATGTGAGGAGCATGCAACTCATCAATTTGTTAGAAACAATAAATAATAGGTTGTTATTCTAGAAAAATATTTTGAACTCCTCCCGCAACAAATAGAACTTCCTTGGTTGTAGCAAGTCTAGGTGTAGGTAGGGAGGAAGAAACAACATCATATCCAAGACCAATATTAATGAATGGAGACTTTTGACAATTGATAACATCATCTAAGATTTTAGTACTCTTTTCAAACTTCAAGATTTTGTTCAACTGAGCAATTGACTTTCCAAATCATTTCTTAAGGAAACAATCTCAGATTCTAGCTCTTCACAGTTTTCTTCCTTTTTCTTCAACTGGATTCTCACCACTTCTTCTATCCTTCTTGCCTCTTCTAATTGAACTTTTAGGCTTATGATAATATTTTCTGATTCTTCAAGGTTTTGTGACATTTTGGCTTTTGAATCATGATCCTCTTCTTCATATTTTTGCAGTTGCTCCTTTTTTTTCAAATTCATTTTCCTAAGCTTCTTTATTTTTCTTAAGGCACACATGAGTTCTTCTTCAAGATCTACTTCTCCATCTATTTCAACATTTTCCTCTTCTTCTGAATCTATCGTTTCTTTATCTTCATCAATATTTGTTTTGACTGCCATAAAGAGAGTTTCTTCTCTATCACTACCAGAATTGCTTTCACTACTTTCTTCAGATAAGTCACTGACCCCTTTTGAGTAGAGGCTCTTCTTCTGCTTATAAGAGTTCTTATTCTTTTCATGATTGTTTTGTTTGTGGCTATTTTTGTGTTTATGATTTTTTCTCTTTACATTATGGTATTCTTCACTATCACTACTTTCTTTTTTTCATATGGACACTTAACAACAAAATGTACTACTTTTCCAAATGTCCTGCTTTTCCACAGTTAAAGCATTTAAATGGCAACTTAACTTTGTATTTTCCAGATCCCTTTTTGAGTTTTCTCATAAAATTTACTTCATCTGCGTTTGATTCACAGCTGGAACAATCACTTGATTTGTTCTCTTTGTTCTTCATCTTCTTTGAGGCTTTGAAAGTTTCTTCCCCCTTTGATGGTTTTTCCTTTTCAACCCTCATTTCATATGCATTGAGAATCTCATGCAATTCATCCATTGTTAATTTATTGAGATCCTTCATTTCCTCAATGGCGTAAACTTTGACATCAAATCTTAAGGGGAGTGACCTCAACACCTTTTGCGCAATCATCGATTCTTAAAATGTTTCACCTAGTCCTCTGATGGTGTTGACAATTTCGTCCACACAGAGGATATAGGCTCCAACATTTTCTTCTTCTTTCATCTTCAGACTCTCAAATTTCCTTCTATGAGTTTGGATCTTAGCCTCCTTGACCTTGTCATCACCTTCATGTATTTTTTTAAGCTTGTCCCAAATTTATTTCGTTGATTTGCAATGCATTACTTTGTCAAACTATGATTCTGACAGTCCGCACAAGATGGCATCCATGGATTTTGCATCATTTTCACTAGCCTTTCTTCTGACCATATCTGTTGGTGGATTTTTTGGGGCTATATAACCAGTCACAAATGATTTTCAAATATCAAAACCAAGGGCCATTAGATATGTTCACATCCTTATACTCCAGAAGGCATAGTTTTTTCCTTCAAACAACAGAGCCCTGGTTGTAGAGAAACCTTCTTAACTGGCCATGTGTGCTCCCGAGATCTACCTTCCAGTGGTTAGACTATTTTTCAAGGAACTCGCTCTGATACCAATGGTTGAGAACACAATTATACTGAGAGGGGGGTGAATTAGTATAAGACTATATTTTTCTTTTCAACATTCATAAAACATAATGAAGCTATCATATCAATATAACAACCATAAGATATAATATTTAACGTGGAAACCCTTTCGGGAGAAAACCACAAAAAAATGTGTTTATTAATTTGTAGGCACCAACCTACGATTACAAATGTTTGTAAGCACCAACCTACTGGAGACACCAATCCCCACTATTGTTTGTAGGAACCGACCTATAGGAGACATTGATCCCCTCTGATGTTCATAGGCACCGAACTATAGGAGACATTGATCCCCTCTGATGTTTTTAGGCACCAACCTATAAGGGATATCGATCCCTCTGATGTTTGTAGGCACCGACCTATAGGAGACATCGATCCTCTCTGATGTTTGTAAGCACCGACTTATAGGAGACATCGATCCCCTCTGTTGTTTGTAAGCACCGAACTACAAGAGACATCGATCCCCTCTGTTGTTTGTAGGCACCGACCTACAGGAGAAATCGATCCCCTTTGCTACTTTTGTCTTCACAAAATCTTCTTTGCACTCTTTACTTATTCCTTCGTTGGATCTGCTTTGCGCTTTTTACTTCTTCCTTTTGTTCTGAGCTTGCTACTTCTGCTTTCGCTCTACCTTCACTAGATCTTCTTACTTCTTCTTCAACTCTTTCATTCTGCTCGCTTCTTATGCTTTCACTTTCTTTTGCTTTTACTTTTTCTGCACTCTTCTCACTACTTCGGCTTTCACTCTGCCTTAGATCTGTACTCACTCCTTTTTCATTTGCCAAATCTATTTTCTAGAACACCAAATCTAATCTTCGCAAATATTTTATCGTCACTCCTTGAATTGTGTTCAATCATCACTCCTTGAATGATATTCAATCGTCACTCCTCAAATGACATGCATAAGAATATTACATTTTCACCCACACACACACACATTTTTTCTCATAACCCACATCTTTATTTATACTTTACCATAAGATTTATATGAAAAGCCATGTTCTTTTGAAAAGTCGCGACTTTTGTTAAATAATAATTACTTTTCCCATTTCTTTATTTTTAATTCACTTTTTACCATACCATGGGAAAATACCACCATGGTTTATAAATCCATGTGCACATACCATGTGCACTTTCACTTTTACCCTTTTTAATTAATCCACTTTCATGTTTACTCCCCTTTTAAAGTAAACTCCACTTCCACCTAACTTTTCAACTTTGTTATTTATTAAAGTCATGTTTATATTTGATCCACTTTTATGTAAACTAAATTTCCACTTAACTTTTTGATCCAGATGGGTATTGGTGTCCATTAACTATTCCAACTAACTACTCTTGACAATTTTTTAGTTCAACCGCGTTCTTATGTAATTCTTTGTAATTGTGGGTTCTACATACGAGGGTTGTATGAGAGCCCCGCAATGATACATGTGGATATTGCTGGCCACCACCTAATCTAGTAGAAGCTTATTTTGGAAATTTTCATGTCGATACATCTTTCTATACTTCGGGGTTGTTTGGGGCCCTAAACAATGTTTTTTTGGCTTGCCGCAGTCAAAATAGAAACATAGTAAAAGTTTGATGGCATAATGTGTATTTCTCAAAAGACCTTTCAAACGAGCTGTCATTGAAGCTAAAACATAGGTGCGTATGCAAAAGTTGACCGAGAAGTTGAGGTACCAACTTACCCATCGGAAGCCCACATAACTTTTTGGTGTTTCATCTCCTAGGGTTGAGTTTTTGGATGTATAGGGTTTTCCATTATTGGTAATGTTAAAAAGGTCTCACGGGCCTCATTGTAATAATTCTTCTAGATGAATGATCGTGTATGACATACATCTCTTCTCATAGATAGTTATCACCATTCAAGCAAGTTGTTTTCAACTCTACAATTTCTGAGTTTCAACCTATTTTATTTATTCAATAGAAGTTATTGTTCATTGGATATTTGTTGTTGTTCTCTGTATCTTTGTGTTATTGAATTCATTCTATTATTCATTCGTTCGGCTCATAAATCTGGATCAAGTGGTATGAGAGTGAAGTCTGCTCTTCATTTATTTTTCTTCTTGCATGTCCCAACAAGATCTGGGTATAAGAAGTTGGGACTCCGAACCAATCGAGCCTTTGCAATGTCCGGTTTCTCTAAGACCAACAACAACCCATGAGGGATGATAAGAAAGATGATGGAGTAGGATATCCTTTTAAAATGTTGATCGAGAAATCCCTTGCGCTTGGAAGGAAGCTGAAATGATATGAACAACTTCTTACAGATCAACCCGGTGACTGCTCATAGGAGATGCATATTCATCAAGCCATGAGCCTTCAAGGTACTGCATGAAATTTTGATGTTAATTGTTGAAGGGGTAGGTCTTGAGATGTTGTAGATAAATGGTTAGATCTACTTTCGAGGTACTTTTAGGTCCAATTTTTTTGATAGGAAAAGATTATTTTTGCACTCCTCAAGGTCGTCCCCCATGTTAGGATTGGTGGGATACTTACTAAGGGAAAAAGGCCACGAAGGAATCCACACTATTTGCAGTCATACCCACTTGGGATTCTTTCAGGGATTCCATTAAATAAAAAATACTACCCTTTTAGGCTTCGAGGACAATGATACACAAGATGGACCCACAACTGGCATTCGGGGAAAGGACCGAGACAATACCATATTTCTGTATTTTTCCATACCTGCGCAAATTGGGTATCAAAGACTACGAACAACATTTGGTTAGCTCAAATACGCTGATTAATGCATAGATACATTCAAATAAATGGGTTTTCTGGACATCACATCGATGAGTCGACTTATAGATGTATTTGTCAAGATCGAGGCATAAATTTAGAGAAGAGGCAGGATTTGGATGCCAAAATCCTCACACCCGAGCGGGGAAAAGGTGAAACCAACCCACAAAAAGGACAAAGCAAGATGGCCACTCTCAGGAATAGCCAACTAGTTCAAGCCATAGCACAAGAAGGGTTATGAGAGTCGAAGAAGACATGGGAGAAGAAGTGGTGTGAATACCATAAAATCCCTTGGCACAACATCAAATAATGTCACTCCAAGAAGTCACATGTGGCTGAGATGAAGAAAGCTTCCTAGTTAGGAAGATTGACTTGAATCAAATCGGAGGAGGAAAGTGGTGTGATGCCGAACCAGTATGTATAAGCTGCCACCAATTTCCATCCAGCAGTTAGGAAAGACGGAGGAATGGGAATGCCTCTTTTCATTCACCTTATGTGGGTAAGGGGCTCCGCTTCATTTCATTGTTGATGGTGTGTTGAAGAACCTAATCTTTCCGTTAAGTCATAAAGCGGTTGGACCTGCCGATGACACCACACCTAACCATACACCATCTGTTGGCTTAGCCAGCGAAGGAAGAGATCTTTGCATTAACCAACAATGTGGTCTTCCCTATGGCATTAAGCCCTTCAAAGGGGAGCTATTATTGTGATATTTCTCCCATGAAGTTTGTGATGTTATTTTAGGACAATCATATTTATTGGAAGTGACATGTTGTGTATGAGTCTAGACCCACAATGTTATTATTACTTTGGTGAGACAATTGTACAAGATACTAGAACTAATCTCTACTAGCAATGCGGTAAGGTCATTTTCACCGGTGAGGAAGTTAGTCTTCTTTGGCGATCGATGCTCCTGATGGCAAAAGGTCCCTTCCACATGGCAGCCTATACATAGCCTCTCTTTGCAATAGAAGTAAGTGGACAGGATCGTGGAAAAATAAAGAGGCATCTTCTCCTCTGCCAGGAATTTACCAACACCTTTGCCAATTCAAGCATCCAATTGATCTAACAGTTGGTGCACCTCGCCTAATGGACGGAGTCTATCATCATTTCGTTGATTGAAAATGGCGAAATCAAGCATCAAATCCAATATTTTCTTCAAAAGGGCACACGGACCCAACTCCTCCCCTTGCGAAGCCCAATTGTACTAGTGAAAAAAGATTGGGCCGGTGACTTTCATTGATTCTGGAGCATTAAAACAAAATCACAATCGAGGCTGGTGCCAATTCACTCAAATTATTGACCTTCTTGAAAAACTCAATGGGGGGAAATGTTTTTAGCAAGATTGACCTAAATTGTGGCTACGGGTTCCCATCGAGCCGACTGATGTATGGAAGATAGCGTTCAAATCTAAAGAAGGTCTCTTTGAATGGCGGGTCATGCCCTTTGGCTGTAAATGCACCAGCCAATTTCACGAGGTTGTGGTTGATGTATTGAGACCCTTCACAACTCTTTTGTGGTGGTATATCGAGATAACATCCTCATCTTCAGCATAACGGAAGGAGCACATGCAACATATTCAATAGGTTGCAACTTTTCGGTGTGACTGAAGCTATATGCTAACTTGGAAAAATGATCCTTTTACATGAACAAGGTCAATACTTGGGCTGTTGTTGATGAACATGTGGTACATGTGGATCCAACTACAATCCAGTCATCGTGATTGGCGGTAACCACACTAACCGAGCTTGAGCTTCTTGGGACTTGCCAGCTTCTACCAGCGATTAAGTGTTGGGATTCTCCCATATTGCATGGGCCCTCAACCAAGTGACCAAGAGTGGTGGTAAAGTTCACATGGGGAATGCACAACAATGACCATTTGATTATCTAAATCATCGGCGTGCTGCGGCTCGGAACACTCCTCCTTACCGATCTACAACAATTGTTACAATTGAGATGCATCGACTAGTCTTGTAGAGTCGCGATTCTCTCTCAGAATGATCATCCGATGGCATACCATAGTGAAGCTTGCTCTCATATACTATCTAGAAATACCCCACCTATGACAAGTGTATTCCATTGTGCAAACTGTCGTCGATGGAAACGATACATTATGGGAAAGGAGACAATCATCCATTGATCGCAAATTACCGCGATTCATCTGATTACGAGAGGATTGCGAGCGAGCACTATCAAAGTGGTCCACATACACCCTTAGCAGGTTCATCTCAACATCAAGTATAAAGCATGAAGTACCAACTGAGTTGTTTATTTCCTCAATCGACCTCCATTTTCATCTTTAACCACGGTGCTCCACTCTTTTGGACGTGAGGATTTTGAGTGGCCCCAACTTTATCCAAAAGATCTGGACTTCGAAAGCACTTATCAGCTCTTGGGTACAAGCATCATTGTCACTTATTTTCACATTGAGGATGGAATGTTATGCCATCTAGCATGCATCTGCGTGTTCTGGCGAGCATACAAAGTAATTGGAGGCTCCTCTGATCGGATGTTAGGACATTTTGGTGTGGAGAAAACTATAGTGGATTCTACATAAACATTTTATTGGCCAAAAATTACCGACTGACTTGACAGTATAACTCAGTCTTGCCGCGCCTATCGCCATTTCAAACTAGCCATAAATAAAGCAAGGCTTATACACCCCTCTTCCTACTCTCGAGGGCGCAGGAATCATCTCGATGGATTACATGTCTGGTCTTCCGTTCACCAAGCAAGGCAATGATTGCGTATTTGTGGTGGTTGATGGGTTTTGAAGATGGCAATTCTCATAGCACGCAGAAGAGCATCACATGCGGCGAATCTTGCCAAACTCTTCGAGCAGTGTGGGTCCATTTTCGGATACCACAAACCATCATCTTTTATCGGGACAACAGTTTCTTCAACACATTTTGGTATATTCGTTGGTCATTGTTGGACACGAGCTCACTAAATCCTTTGGCTTCCACCCTCAATCGATGGAAAACCGAAATTAGATCAATCGGATGATTGTGCACATCTTTAACGCATGTATAACTCTAAGCATCCATTACATGGGATGAGAGTCTTCCTATGTTCAACACAACTACAAAAAAACTCTCCATGGCTCCGCAGGCCATATCCCATTTTAGGTGGGGATGAGATTCCAACCATCAGGTCCCATTGATGTTGCACTACCTCTTTGCACCACCGCAGGACAGAATTCTTCCCATTTTTGAGTGAAGGCAAAGCCACAGGTTCATTGAGCAGATTTATCACATCTGCTAATTGGTCCATGAGATTTTGTAGAAATCTAATGCTAGTCTAAATGGCGCCATGATCAACAGGTCTGCTTCAAGTTTGGTGGGAGCAAGATGCAGTTACATTTGGAAAGAAGCATCTGAGGCCCCATGGAAGCTTGACTGACTTCACTATAGACGCTATCACCAAGGATGTGGTTGACAATTTTTTTGATCTCAACCTTCCCCCATTCTTTAGCTTTCACCCGATATTCAATGTGGACCTCCTCCAGAGCATATTTTCCACCATTATTGGACACCTGAGGGATGTAAGTGGAACAATTGACACCAACAAAGCTCAACCGGTATGGAACAGCCATCCATTGATCAAATAGTGGACACATATAGGTCAAGGGCACTTTCGCTAACAAAGGATCCAACTTTATCGGGTTGTCAAAGAAGGGCAGATCTTGCACCAAGGCAGGTGGCTTACTTGGGGCCAAATTCAGCAAAATTTTTCCTCATCTGATGGGAGAAATTTTTGCAATGGAGACCATTGCTTCTGAGGGGCCCGATCCATGTGGATATTGGTGGCCACCCACCTATTCAGCTGGCTTCTCTTGACAGTTTTAGTTCAACCCGTTCTTGTGGGTTCCACTTCGAGGGTGGTCGGCCTACATTGTCAGTGGAGATTGGTGAGCCACCTAATCCAGCTGACTTATTGTGGAGTTTTCATGTTAGTACATCTTTTTGTATTTCCAAGTCCGTTTTGGGGTCCTAAACAATATTTTGACGCCCATGATCCAAGCGTAAAGCCCAGTGGGAGACTTGACAACATAATGTGAGTTCTCAAAAGACCTTTCAATGAATATCCGCAGCTAAAGCAGTGGTATGCAAAGTTACGACCTTGGGAAGTTGAGGTACCAACTTTGCCGGTGGGGCCCTAGCGTGACATTTTCATCTCTAGAGGGTTAATTTTTTGGATGTCTAGGGTTTTGGAATTCATGAGTAATGTTAAAAAAAGGCCTCTAGAACCTCATTGTAATCATGCGCTCCAGATGGATCGTGTATGACCATCTCTCGGAGATAACTACCACCATTAGAGCAAGTTGTTTCGGTTCTATTGTTTTACGGTTTCAACCTATTTATTTATTCAATAGAAGTTATTGTTCACTTTGGATATATGTTGTTGTTCTCCATATCTTTGTGTTATCGGATTCGGTCTATTATTCATTTCGTTCTACTCAAATCCGGATCCTTTTCCACTTTTGTATTTATTAAAGTCACATTTATATTTACGATCCACTTACTAACCTTTGACATCCAATGACAATATTTTATTCAACGGTTCATGCGAGAACTCAATGTGAGAAAGCCTTTTCTCCCCTTATTAATTTTTTCTATTTTCCCAAGACAATTGATTGCTCACTCTACCCAATGTAGTTGTAATTCGGTATATGCTCCCCAATAACTATGGGATGTGACTCCCACACCCACCCTCGACAGAATTTTAATGATTGAGCTCTCATACACTCAAATAGAAATAAAAGGTTTCCCCAAATGTTAATAAAATTAAAAATATGGGTTTGAATTAATTACCCATAAAACATTTCCCCCTTGGTCCCTCTTAGACACTCCCAAACATTCCCCTCTCTTGTGGAAAAATCAACCCTATCTATGTCCATATTCCTAGCAACAAGTATCACATTATATTTATTAAATTCAGAAAAATACATTTCCTCAATGCATTAAATGGAGCCATAGCCATATTCATATCTACATTATACATTAATTAAACTGGGGATTATAAGCGGGGATGTTACAAGTAGGTAGAATAATATGTTTTCTATGTAATAAAGAATGAGGCGTGCATTAAATAGGCCTAGTTAATAATGTGAACAGATCTAATGTGAAGACTTAATAGAAGCTTTCACTTCTAGAAGATCTTCCTCTTGAAAGTTCTCTAGAAGATAAAAATAGTATAAACATGAGTAGAAGGCATGGGGGAGTTTTGTCTTGAGAATCATTTTAATAGAGCACTTCTGCTTTCTGTTGGGAGGTTCCCCCTCGAAGAGGCAAGTTAGTTTGGCTTTCTATTAATAAATGTATCATTCCAGTCATTATTATTCTCTATATTTTTATTTGTTTTCTTGGTATTCGTCATAATAATTATGTATATGCTCTGCATAATACATTATGGTACCTTACAATAAAACCTTAACAAATGAAACATATTGTAATTTTTCCTTTTCAAAATGCTTGTGTGGGCCTAATGGTTCAGAACAACGGTTTCCTCCTTAAGTCCTTAAGGTTCAAATTCGACGGGGGTAGAGTATGTATGGTTAGATTTAACCTTAGAAATAGATTATTATTATTATTTTACTTCTAAAAGACCAAAAAAATCATTCCATGAAGGACTTTGTAATTGGAGAAGCAAAGAAGAATGTGTGGTGTAGTGTAACAAGGTTGTGGAGTGTAATAATAAAATTTGTGAGGGGTTTGATATATTGCTATTTATTCTTATGTACAACATATATTAGTTTGTATTTTAATATGTTTGTTTGGTTGAATTTTGAAAGTAATTATTTGGTCATAAGTCAAAGATGAGATTGGGGTAGCAAATGTAGGGGAGTCTTTATGATCCTGATGGAAAAATAGTATTGGAGATCTCTTGGGGTTTAGGCATTGCAACAAACAATGAAGTCGAAGCGTTGGCAACATTGCAAGGAATCACACACCTTGTAGATAGAGGAATCAAGGAAGTTATAATAATTGAAGACTAGTCTATTATTGTCAGATCAATAATGTGAGGGAAGTTATCTAAGAAGCCAAGGTTGCCAAAATCCTAAAAAGAATTTAATCTTTGAGGTGCAAGTTGAGCTCAATGGCCTATTATCATGTCAAAAGAAACTTTAACAAGGAAGAAAATAATAGTGCTAACGTTGGAGCCACCCTTGAAGGACTATTAGTTGTGGAAGATAGTGTGGGATCCAAAGTAACCCCTCACCCCTTATTGCGACTGTGATTTTACTTAACCCAAGGTTCACTCACCTAAGAGGGAAACCTCCATATGTGTTCCTTCCCCACACATGGCTTTTAAGGAAACATGGGAGGATTTCCAAAATTAAAAGATCAATCTCCTCACCCCTTTGCTCATTCATGGGAAACATGATTTCGTTCGAAGTTTGAACTCAACTAGTTGATCCTCTTGTGTGCAATTTGCTTTGTACTTGTTGGTGTTTATGGGTTGTCTTGTGTGGCATGGCGAATTTGATAGTTGCTTGAGATTTAGAGGGGATAGGTATTCTTGATGTCTACGCGCATTCTTTTTGGGAGTGTCGTTGTTGGAGGTTTGCAGAGATCTAGTTGGGGGAGGTATCTCATTCCACTGGCCAACTCAAGCTTGCCTCCTCAATGGTGAACTATCATTGCTCTTGTTGCATCTTGAATGAACTGCAAGATCCACAAAAAGGCTTCCACCAATGTGAGACAACCACAACCTCGATTATGGAGTGGGAAAGGTGGAAGTAGATATGAACACTAGTTAGGTTGAGACTTCCTAAAGAAGACCTGATAAAGTGCATTGTGAATTTTGTAGATCTCCCTCTTGCACATATTTCTCTGGTGGAAACTAGCTCTTCCTTAGCTTCCATTGATTCCCCAACCTTTCAAGAGGCGTGGACAACAATATAGTCCACAAGCAAACCCAACAATGGACACCCAATGAGAACATTAACCTCTATTTTAATTTATATTCTATATAATAATTTTATTATTAAATTGGTTGGGTTAAAATATACACCAATGGGAGAAGAGGAAGGCAATCAACAAAATATAGAATTTGTGTTTTTGAAGAATCCATATGTAGACGGACTTGGAACTTACTATTTTTAAACACTATAAGAACGCTGACCGAGTAAAAGCCAAAGAGAATTTTGATAACATAAACTCGAAGTTATTGTGGACAATAAAAGTTAACTCTGGGTGTGGACAAAATGAAAAAAAAGAGTATTAGAAAAGTAAACATTGTTTTGTTCATTTTAAGGACAGCGAATAAAGTCTCCCACCGAACAATTATATGTAATGTAATATTTATTTATTTGTTGGGTATATACAATGTAATATTTATTTATTTGTTGGGTATATGTGTAAACATTAATGGTCCCAAAAATACCAAGTTGGCGGTGAATAAACCAGCTGACGCTAACCCTAATGGAAATTGGAGGCCCTTCAAATTTGAATAGTTTGAATTACACATTTTGGGTGCCCGCCCAAATTTGAAATTCGCACCCAAAACTCATTTTTGGGGGCAAAGACTACAAAGGTCACACTAACTTTGGTTCCACACATACAATTACCTTTCAGACGAAAGCATATGCATAGCATGGGCAACACAGCTCACGGGGAGGGACATTTTAGAGCCAAAGCTGCGAATATCTCCTCTGCCCATTTGTGTGCTCCTCACTGATCCCCATTGCTCACATTACTTACTATTCTCTGCCTCAAACGGCACAGATCAGAGAGAAGCTGGACATTGATGGAATCCAACAAGGATGAAGCAATGAGAGCCAAGGAAATGGCAGAGAAGAAGTTCCAAGCGCGGGATCTTGAGGGAGCAAAGAGACTGGCCATCAAAGCCCAGCAGATGTACCCTTCCCTCGAAGGGCTGTCCCACATGATAGCAGTCGTCGATGTCCACATTTCGGCCCAGAATAAGCTGCTCAATGGGAAGCTCGACTGGTATGCAATCTTGCAGGTCGATTTGGGAGCGGAAGAGGGAGCCATCAAAAAGCAGTACAGGAAACTGGCCTTCACGCTTCATCCCGACAAGAACAGTCATTGGGGGCAGAGGAGGCTTTCAAGCTCGTAGGGGAAGCCTTCAGGGTCCTATCCGACAAGGCCATCAGGTCTGCTTACGATCTCGACTACAAAACTTCCAATTCCAAATCCTCTCCGGCGAAGATATCCGCCAAGAAGCGTGGCAGGAAGCAGAGACAGAGCAATGTGGCGTCTTCTAATATGTCTACAACTGCGAATAACGATAAGCCTGTGCCCACTTTCTGGACGATGTGCCCCTGTTGTTCCCTGCGGTATCAATTCTCCATAGAATATGCTGATCGGTATATCTATTGCCCCAATTGCCACAAGCCTTTCATGGCCTTTACGCTCTCTATGCCTCATCCTCCTCCCGTCTACAACTATACGCCGCCCCCGCCTCAGCAGCATGGGAAGATTCCTCAACCCAAATCCAACGGGAACGGGACTGAGACTGGGACTGGGACTGGAACTGGGATTGGCAAGGAGAATCAATTCCCCCCCAGCAAGAACAGAGAAGCAACTGAACACCATGCTGAAAAGGAAAACGGGAACGGGACTGGGACCGGAACTGGGATGGGCAAGGAGAATCAATTCCCCCCCAGAAAGAACGGAGAAGCAACTGCACACCATGTTGAAAAGGAAAAGCACTCTAATAACAAGCAGGAGAAGGAGAAAGAGCAGAATGAGAATGTGGTCCCCAAGAAGTCTCCACCCAAGAAGAAGAAGAAGACCATGAACGATAAATTTGACAGAGGTGCATTTGATAGGCTTTTTGCTAATTCCAATCGAAATACAAGGAAATTGTAATGTCCTCAAATACAAATGTTTAACTGTTATTATTGTTTTGGAAGCGTTCTTATGAATATGTACAGGATGCTTTCTCTTTCTTTTCATTTGGCGCTTCACTTGGCCTATTTTCTCTCCCTCGTTCCCTCATTCCGCTTCTTTGACAGCGGCCGGGATCTGCTTTTGAATTCGAATATAATGTGATCAAACTATTGTCAGCCTTTTCTGACATGACATGCCATGAAATTTAATTATGCTTTCTCTTGAAAGTGGGGGTTTTGTCTCATTACAAAGCAAAGGGTGTATATGGTTAGAGCTTCAAATTCTTGGACTTCTGAAACAGTTAAACATGCAAGCAATATAAATAAATTTTTCAGCAAGCTTTCATTGATGTTTGATCATCGTTTTGTCAAATGCGGCTAAAAGTAACATTCCACTCTATTTCATACAAAAAACGTAATCTATCTCTCCCCGCCCCAAGTTTTGCTAAGAAGGCCTGTGCATTGCTCAGGAAATTTTCTGTTCTAACTATTGTTTTCTTCAACTTTCAGCTCTTACTATACAAAATATGTGATGCAAAGACCTTGGTAGTATTTTAGAAGGGCCAATTCATTTGTATACTCTTAAAATTTATAAATATGTCATTAGCATATATATCTGCATTTTACCAGTGAGCAGACAACTTCTCAAATCAAGCATGTAGGCAGCAGATTAGTGGGATCCTTCATGGAAACCAGGTCAAGCGTGCAGCACACTAGTGGGATCCTTTATGGAAACCAGGCTCTGGGACGGTGAAATGGAGGTTCTATCTTCTAGAACCATATTTGTTTACTGTTCATTATTGCCTACACACTTTTTTCAGTTGATGATTATCAGGATATAAATTTATACCTCGTGAAAGATAGTTTTCGAAATTTAGGTTTTTTGGGAAGATATGGTTCTTTTCATACAATTACCCTATTTGTCTGCTCTGCATTATTGTATTTACACTTTTTTTCAAAGATGATGATTATCTAGATTTTATAGTTGTGTTTTTTTTCTTTCCTAGAAAATATATTTCTGGGAAGTTTTTGGACTTTTTTATTTATTTCCAGGATGGTATCTATTGTAAACCAGTGTAAAGTGGACTGTGTACACTATTATATGCTGACCTAGTAGACACATCTAATAAGACCCTTATATGCAGAAACAACCAGCTTGAGGACTTGGAACAGAGACTTGCTTGCGATTCACAACTTTTAACCACTTGAATTAGTTCACCAAATTTTGTGTGAACACGATTTCTCTAAGACAATTTTTCATTTCTATTTCTTTAAAAACAATCGTTCAAATCCATTCATAACATCTCCCACATTTCCCAACCCAGACACATCTAGTGCTGTATAATCTGAAGAAATTCATGATTGTTGGCTTTTCAATACAGTTATAAATAGTTCATATGGTAAGACACTTGGTGTAAAACAAGGGTAATCCTTTTTTTATATACCATGAACAAGAAAACACATTTCCCAACCCAGACACATCTAGTGCTGTATAATCTGAAGAAATTTATGATTGTTGGCTTCTCACTACAGTTATAAATAGTTCATATGGTAAGACACTTGGTGTAAAACAAGGGTAATCCTTTTTTATATACCATGAATAAGACAATAGAGTTCATATTGTCAAAACAATTTTAAGTTACATAAAATACCCACTATTTTAAGGTTTTTCAAGATTGCTCGCCCAAGATCAGTGTTTAGTTCTATTGCCTTCACCCGACGACGTTTTCCTTAATACTAAGCACCATGAAATTGGAAGTCTCTCCGCCGTAGCGTCTAAGGAGGATTCCTACTAGTATTAATTACACCACACTATACAATTCTCAGATACAGTTTCAGAAGTGGGATCCAACCATAATTTGACCGTATGGATTTTAACAGAAAAAGGCATGTTTTTCAAATCGAAGCTGTGTTTGTTGTAATTGGAAACCCAATCACCGTTTCTGTGGTAAGGAAACCACAAATTCCGACGGCTGCATTTCCTTTGAATGTCTTTCTTTTCTTTAACTCAGTACTGATTTTTTTTTTGGGAAAGGTTTTTTGAAGAAGTTAGCAAATCAAGCAAAAGCTTTGGAGTTCATCGCTTCGTTATTAATTCAAGCAACTGCATTACCAAGTAGCCAACTTTGCACTCCACCAGCCCTGACAGAAGTCTCTGTGATAAAAATATGGCAAAACTTCTTACTAAAATGCTTCCCTAGGCATTTTATATTTGTACCTCTGGTCTTGTTCTACTGTCAGTCTGTTTTCATTTGGAGGCGGCAAAATGCATTATTTGAAATGATTTCAAAAGAGAGTAATCTACTATTTGACCTTATTTGCTTCTTTGTGTTATTATAAAAACATTCATAATAGAAAAAACATGATTTGCATCAAGAAATTGCAGGTTAGTAGTTGTGAGCGTAGACTTTCCCGTGGATCATCCTTGTAGGTCGAGATTGCTTCTTTTGGTTAGATGTTAGCTTCATAGTTGAAAACTGATTACCTCAAAAAGGAGTGTTGCATTTAGAATTTGATCTATAAGTGGCTTAAGTGTCACATTTTGAAGTCAATAAGATCTCGAACCCATTATATAACTAGTTTATCACACGTCACTTGATTTTGATTTTGATGTTTTTTTGCCATAGCCAATTTTAGTAGGTTGAGGAGTGTATGCATTTTGGCTCGATGGTTTGTCCCTTGACCTAAAGATAGTTTCAAAGAAAAAATTTCACCACATGGCATTGTGTTTCCTTGGCTTGCACTATCGAAATAGCCCTAGGCATATGCTTTGTCTATCTTTGGAGGATTTGAAATTCTCAAGACTTTTTAAACTTTACATTACTTCAAGTTTTTGTATACAAATTTTATGCTATGAAATGCCTCCAACGAAGTTAAGCATTTGCTTTCAAAAATATGTGTTTTAGTGGTTAACCATGCCCAAGCTACAACATAAGGGAGAGCTTTATGTTCTTTCATTGTTGGATCATTCATCCATTTTTGATAGGCTTCATTAAGAGAGGAGTACTATACCACTACGCCACTCTACTAGTTAGGGTAGAAACTTCCTTCCAAACTTTTTTTACAAGTGTACACTCCAACACAATATGTTGATTGGTCTCCTTATTCCATCTACAAAGATAGCACATGCTTGGTCCATTTCAAGATCTTTTTTGAAAATTATTTCATGTTAGTACCGTATTTTTCAAAGCTAGCCATAGTAAGAGTCTTGACTTTAATGGAGTTTTCAACTTCCACATAGGCTTCCACCAACAACACTTATATAATTCTTCATCTAGAAACATGGCTTTGTATCCCATACTAGCATAGTATTCACTTGATGGGTTCCAAGACCAAATTAATGAATCCTCTTCATCCTTGAGATCATGTAATTTTCCATAAATTTCCCAAGAGTTCCATTGGATATCTTCTTCCCCTTCTAGACCTACATTCTAGCTTTTGTCCATTCATATTGCCAAAAAATGTTTCTTCCCAAAGTTGTAGCATTTGCAAGATGTGTCATCCCTTTTTGCCCCAATTTTTCCTTGAATCCTTAAAAAAGAATGAAATTGTTTCCACATCCTATCCAAGGGTCCACACCTATCATTATACTTTGTCCATTGCACTACCTTCCAAGCCATCTAGTGCCCTAAAAGTGGAAATGCCATTACTAAAGCCTTTCACATAGTTGATTCATTTGAGAAGGATTTGTTCCCTTGTCTTATCCTTTCTTCAATTGATATAAGATCCATGTATTTAGATTTGATTCCTTGTTGCCACAAACATTTAGTATTGATTAGTCTCCATGAATAACCCAGATTTAATTAATTATTTATTATAGTTTTTAATTTAAATTTAATTCATTATTAAAATAAATTAAATGGAGTCTTTTATTATTTTATTATTAAAAGTGGGTGAAGTAGTTAATGGGGGGATAAGGTTGTTGGGAAATAATGAGGGGATTTGAGAGAGGAGGATAAGGAAGAGGGTGGGGGTGAGGGGGGAGAGGAGCTTGGAAGAGGCATCTTTGTTTTGGGGGAAATTGGGGGAAGGAGGAAGAAATTATGAAAGATGGAGAAGGAGAGGTGGAAGAACAATTGTTTTAGGGAACTCTCACAGGGAACATTCTTTGTTCTTTGAAATTTTGGGCTTGAGGGGTGAGGAAATGTAAAGGATTCACAGACTAGGAGCTAGAGGTTGTTCTTAGTTGGGCTGGGAGGTTAATATTGATTGAAGGCGTTTAGGGCAAGCTCCAAGAACAAAGAGAATCATGGATTAAAATCAATAATCTACATGGAGAGAGAATGCGTATTTTTGTGCATTATACTATTATTATCTTGTTGTTGATTATTACGTTGGTATAAAAGGAAATCATGAAAAGGAAAACCTTGAACTAAATTGAATTTATTTTAGTAGAAGATGAATAGATTTATTTATTTATTTTGAGGCTTTGTATGAAAAAACCTTACACTCCATTGACTTATGGTTGCTAGGGATCTTCCAAAGTGATGAGTGTTTTTAAATCCCCAACCTCCTAGGGCTTTTGATGTAGCAATTCTTGTCCATTTTACTAAATGTATCCTTGCTTCCTTGCTCCCTTTCCACAAGAAGTTGAAATGTTTCCTTTTGATTTTTTTCCAATATCCTAATTGGAATGCATGAAGAGAGTGCCATTATATTGGGGTAGCTTCCAAAATTGATTTTATGATAGTTAATCTACTCCTCCTTGACAACCAACGAGAACATCGTTTTGAAATACTTTTCTCTTTTTTTCATATAGCTAGGGCTAGTCCCTAGAGCCATATTCATTGGATTTTAGAGTGAAGCCCAAATATTTGATCCCTTGACTAAAGTCCATTACTTAAAAGGGTAAAAGTTGTACCACTATTCTTATCTGTCTATCATTTAGGCCATAAAAGGAAACACATTTTTGTTTGTTCATTTCCATATGTGACTTCACAATAAAGAGAAAGAGCTTCTTTGATGTAACTTGCCTCGTTGATTGGCTTAGTGCCAAATAAAAGAACATCATCTACAAAAACAGAATTAGAAAGGGCACATTTCCTACCTATATTCATTCCTTTTAATTTCTCAAATCTTATAAGCTTCAATAATCCTACAACCTTTTGCTACTAATAGTGATAACATAGGGGAAATATGACACCCTTGTTTTAGATCATTGTAGGATTTATAGAATTTTGAGGTTGATCCATTAACCATAACAACAAAGGAGGAGGAGCTCAAACATCTTTTAATCTAGTTCACAAAGTGTAGCCCAAAATTGTTATGAATTAAAGTTAATGTGAGGAAGAGCCAATATACCCTATCAAATGCCTTTGACAGATCCAAATTTATAACCATTGAGGAAATATTTCTTGTCTTGATTAAGTGTAAGCCTTCTTGGGCTACCCCCATTGCATCATGAATTTGCTTATTTTCTAGAAACCTAAATTGTTCCAATGAGATTAATTTGAGAGGAATGGTTTAAAGTCTTTGGGATATTACCTTTGTGATTATCTTATATATTGAATTATAAAGGGAAATGGGACAAAAATTATCAAAGGAACTAGGGTTGTCTTTCTTAGGAATAAGAGCTTGGAATGTTGAATTAAATGTACTTAGAACACTTCCAGATACTCTTGATTCCTCTACAATTTCTAATATCTTCTTCCAACCACACGTATAAGCCTTGAAGAAGTCCATCAACCATTGATCTAGACTTGGGATTTTTTCCTTTTGGAATGAGAAGACCATGTCCTTAATTCCTCTTTTGATACTTCAACATACAAGTCATAAATTGCCTCTTGGTCTACCATTCTTGGAAAGAATTTAGCTAAACAATTTTTGCTTTATTTTTTTCCATATTCCAGAGCACATTAGGTTAGAGGAGAAATGATTCCAACTCCAATTTCTAATTTCTTTAGAGGACATTGCCTTATTGTGATGCAGCCTAAGTTTCTAAATATATTCTATGTCTTCTCCTTTGCATATTTTTGGAAGAATTTTGTGTTTTCATGTCCATGTGCCAACCATAGGGCCTTGCTCTTTAGCCTCTTCTCGTTTCAACAAGTTACTTTTTCTATCTTCCAAATCTTTTAGAACTTCTTTTTCTTCATCATAAAAGATTCTAGATGTGTTTTTTGGAAAATTAGATTGTAATCTTCCCTTTATTTCCACTAAGTCTGTTGGAAATTTTAAAATTTTATTTTAGCCCCGTCCATTGTTTCTCTTTTCAATCATTGAAGATTAGCATATTTTTTATTATTTTTTATCTTTTCTTAACGTGATACATATCTAGGGGAAGTCCATTGGGCACTACTTGTTCCAAGGATAGTACCCAGTGTAATTAGGATTCTTTAGGATCCAAGACCAATACAACAATATACTCATTAAGAGATCAACATGCAACTTGTGGGAATTGATCTAGTGCAGGAGGATAACACTCCACTCAACCACTTGGGATATACCCAATTGATATTTTCAATCTTTGAAGATTAACACTTAATTGGAACATTGTTGTTCTTTCTGCCTTAGGATTATATTTCTCTATTCATTTTGACCAAGTAATGATTCATTCCTATAACAAAAAATAATTGAATTTAAAAGGACTTGGGGATTTTTGGTTTCTTTTTAAATTTGAAAATAAGTTGGTACATGGCCTATGGGACCTCATGAGCCAATCTAGGTTCTAATCCTATTTGATTTTTCCAATAAACTTTCAAATACTCAAAAAAGGTCCAATCTCTTTGAAACCCCTTGTGAGAGAAAAAAATCGTCTAGGTCAGTTTCATGTCTACAAGATCCAATTCACATAGATCGGTGGCTTTTATTTTGTCCAAAAGGAAGTTTTCCATTGGGTCCATTAGTGAGGTCTCTCCAAAAATCTCTTCTTGGCACAAGACAAAATTGAAGTCTCCTCTCGTAATTACATATTCTTCCCTTAAATATTGAAAGCCGAATAAATTTTCCGAATAAGGTTGCCTCTTTGGATATGGACCATAAATGTTACATACTATGAATACCATCCCTAAAGCCTTTGACATTAGCACAATGTAAATTACAGAGGGTGAGCAAACAAAGTTTTGTCATGAAAATCCTTGGTTACATGTAGTCACCTAGTCTTCAGACTTACCTACAAAATCATTGGCAACAAAGGACCAATATTTTAGAAAGGAAGACATAATGCTAATGGCTTTCTCCCCAATAAGCATTGTCCCTTGAATAAAAAGTACATTAGGTTTTTGGATTTTGACCAACCAAACTAGGGATTTTTTTGTGAGGAAGATATCACAAACATCTTTTGACCTTTGTAGGGTTTCCCTTGCTCTAAGGGCCTTGTCAATATTTTTTATTTCCATTGTGAAATTATCTTTTTGATTTTCTTTATGCTATTGAGAAAAACAACTTTCCTCATTGATGAATGCACAAAGGGAGCACCAAAGTATTGCCCAGTTCCACCCATAACCCTAATGCCTTGCATTATCCTGGCGATGGCTTAGAGGATCTTAAGCAGTATTCGTGTTTTGTAGGATGAGGGGAATCAAATTAGAGCTTGGTTTTGGTGAGAACCTTGAAGAATTATTGCTAGTGGGACTATTAGGTCGGGATGAAAGCAAGGCATGGGTAGGATTTCAATTAGAAGGGATTTTGGTCATGCACCTGTTGAAATTATAGACCCCTTCATAATTAATACATAATCTATTGCCTATATCCAAAGGGGTTTCACCTTGCGAGGGAGATCCCTTAAGTTGTTGTTTTTCTTCCATCGGGGTGACGAGAGCATGGTTCCTCTAGTCAAGTCCTTCCCATCCTTTCGAGCTTCATTTCCTTGTCCCAAATTTAGGGTTTTCCCAAAGGATTACATAACAATTTTCAATTTCCTTTCAACTTTCGCTTCTTTGTCCTTCATATTGGTGTGTGTTTATATTTCTTTTGTTGGTAATGTTTATGCCATTATTATAGTTCTTTGCATTTCGTAGATAAAAACATCATAGAACAAGATCAGCCATTCACAAGAGAGACACAACATTTATCTTGGAGAGGACTTTCTGTTTTGGTTTGAGTTATCTCTTGATTATTGTATAAGCTATTTATGATGTTCAAGAGATAACTCAAATACAATGCAGATATTCCTCCCCAGAAGTCATGCATTCTTCCCTCTCTCAAGCTGGTAGTGCAGCTTGCCTCATAAGAGAATGAGCAAGTGAGTTGTGTATTTGAAGTGAATAACCTCATATTTATACAAAGGCATGCGTGTGAAGGTCACAGCATGAGAGTGCGACCTCTCTACTACAGGTGGTATTACCTTTAATTAATTACAGGTCTACATAACTTTGTTGAGGCAAACTTCTTGATACGTGCTATAATAATTTGTCAGATGACCAATCCATAAAGTTGGTCTTATACCGACATGATTAATCTAATGGGGTTACAATCTATGTAAACAATAATAATAATGACATGATTGTCCTGATAGAGTTTATCCAATAATAATAAAGGAATGCATGAGTTACATTATTCAACCTCCCCTTAACAGGGTATTCTTCATCAACCTTCGAGTGAGAAGTGCATCATCAGGTGGCATATGGAGGACAGTGTGACGATATCATCTTAGTATTGTCTAGCACATTTCTGAGTCATCGGAAGTTTTCTTTATTAATGTTTATGCCATTAATTATAGTTCTTTGCATTTCATTAGATAGAAGAACATAATAAGAACAAGAATCAGCGAGAAATACTACATTCACAAAGAACTTGACATTTATCTTTGGGAAACCCTCTAGGGAAGAAAACCAAATAAAAACTTCCTATGCATAAATAGCTTATACAATGTTAAGAGATAACTCAAACCAATGAAAGTCCTCCCCAAGAGAATCGCCACTCTTCTTCTCTCTCTCCAACTTGTAATTGCCGCCTGCCTCATAAGAGATAATAATGAAGAAGTGAGTTATTATTAGCCAGAAGTGAAATTTAGCCTCTTATTATATCAATCCGGCAAGTGTGAAAGGATGCACCATCTGGCGGTGGGCCTCACTCTTGGTGGAGTAAACCACCTTTAATTAATTACAGGCCTTCCATTTATAGCTGGGGCCCAGCTTCTTATTCACTTTGTGATTGTTAGATGACCAATCAAAGGGGATTTGGTCCTTATACAATTACCGACAATTAATCCTCAATGGGAGTTAATCCAATAACAATAATAATAATAATGACACTTAGTGGATTAATACAATGGGAGTTTAATCCAATAATAATAATGACATGATTAAATCCATAATGGGGATTTAATCTAATAACACAATAATAATAAGAATGCTCTTGGGTTACATTATTTCAACACTCTATAACAAGAAGGAATTCTTCATGGCATCAGTGAGAGAGAGGAATTACGCATCATGATGGCATCACGGAGGGACAATATCGTCAATATCATGTTGAACCATTGTCTAGCACATTTCCAAGTCATCGGAAGTTTTCTTCATTAACAGCATCTTCATTCTAGAGAGGAATGCTATCATCATCTGCCATCAAACATGTATCAATAAAATGATACCTCATGACAACACTAGAATTTGTCACATCACGGTACTACACTAGCTCAATGTCTACTTGGTTAGATGGTAGCTCGGTGTGGTCATCTTTGCTAAGTCTAACAACTGAGTCGGAAAGCGGTAATATCGTCATCTGCTTTTCGTCCGCAACAACTGGGTGTTCGAAGGAATCACAGCGTCATGCTTTCGTCTAACAACTAGGTCAGAAGCAAGGTACTCGTTTTTCTTTACGTCACAACCATTATGTCGGAAGCAAGGTACTCGTCATTTTGCTTTACGTCTGACAGCGAGGTGAGAAGCGAGGAATCATCTTACTTCGATCTAACAACTAGGTGGGAAGCAAAGGAGATCAAATCGGGTCATGGCACTACGTCTAACAACTAGGTGGAAGCATAACTCATCTTGCTTTACGTCTAACAGCTAGGTCATAAGAAAGGAACACATCATCTTCTTTTTTTTATGTCTAACAACTAGGTTATAAGCAATGACTCATCTTTCTTTGTGTCTAACAACTAGGAGTGGAAGAAGGAATCAACAACGTTATGCTTCACGTCTAACCTTTAGATTCGAGCATAACTCCGTTTTGCTTTCGATGCAATAGCGAGATTGAAGCAAAGGTCACACAGCGTCATGCTTTATGTGTGTCCTAACAGCGAGGTCAGAAGCAGGATCACACAGCGTCATACTTATGTCTATGGCGAGAATTCAGAAGCATGACTCATCTTCACTAGATCTATGGCGGGTCAGAAGCAAGGAATACATCTACTCGATCTTCGGGGAAGTCCTTTAGGACAATACAAGCTTATCTCGGTGTTCAAACTTTACAGAGATAGAGGAAGCTTGATCATCATCAACAACTTGTTCATTAGGTGCTTAATGTCACGGAGCTTCAAATCCTCTCATTGCACCATGTCAGCGGATGAAATGATCGCCGGATCTCTATGTGCCCCGACGCAGCCGTGGAACACAAGATTCTCTTCCATTTTAATATAGCTTTGATTTTCACATAGAATCGTGGTTGCTCTCATCTCCAAATCAAAAGTCTTGTTAAAAAAAAGCGACTTTCGAAGCCATATAGCTTGTATTACCTTAGAACATCGCGACAATGTACTCTGGCGCTTCGGCGTCTTTAATCTTGGATTGCTTCCTACTCGCCGCGGATCATAGCTGATCCCAAATTGAAACAACATCCGAAGTGCTTTTCCTACGTCAATGACTTCCTGCCCAATCGCATTAGTATATCCACTCGATTAATGAGTCATGATCTCCATCATAGGCTGAGATCATAAACATTAACACCTTTAAGGTGCCTCATCACATGTTTGCAACCACTAGATGGTGCGTCGCGGGCTCCTGCCGGCCGACTCAGGTGTTCCTTTGCAAAAGCGGATATGCGATTACGGTGTTTTGTCGGTGCATCAGCGATCCAATAATGCATTAAATGCGGTGGCATCTGTCAAATCGACGGTATCGACCAGCGGCTTTTAGCGGCTTCCATGGGTGTATTCATGGACTTGCATTCTAGCGTAATAGAATCTCTTTAAGATTTCGTGGTGGCCGCTCACAGCAGGAAGATTCTCTCTGGACTACGCCATACCTCAAGACCTAAGAGTAATGCATTAGGCCAATCAAGACCTAAGAAGTAATGCATTAGGCCAAGGTCTTTCATTTCAAATTCAGCGGCAAGTCTCTGTTTACATTTAGCGATGAGATTTTCTTCTCAAGTTAAGAATAAGTCATCCACATACAATAATAGTATTATTGGTTCATTCTCCATGATCTTGAAGTAGATATTTGAATATGCTTTACTCTTGGTACAGCCTAAGCTCGTCAAGAAACTATCTATACGGCCATACAAAGCTCTCGGAGCTTGCTTCAATCCGTATAAGGTTTTCTTCAATCGACAGACATGAGACTTCCTGTCTTCAACCTCAAATCCTTGGGGTTGCTCTATATACACTTCCTCTTCAATGATACCATTCAGAAAAGCTTTCCTCACATCCATCTGGTGCAACCTCCATTTCATCTTGGGAACAAGAGCTATAATGGTTCTGATCGAAGTGTATCTGGACACAAGAGAGAATGTCTCTTCATAGTCGATTCCTTCCTTCTGGGAAAAGCCACGAGAAACAAATCTTGCTTTGTATTTCTCAATACTTCCATCAGCAACATGTTTTATCTTGAAGAGCCATTTTGATGATACCACATCCTTGCCTTTTGGTCTGGGAACAATTTCACATACATCATTCTTTATTATGGATTGGTATTCCTCTGTCATGGCATCGACCCATTCCTTCTTCTGGATGGCTTCTTCAAAACATGTAGGTTCCTCATCAAGTAGATTGCGCATCAAATTTGTGTAACTGGAGAATGGCTTTGGTTTCTTCACCTGTCTTGTGGTTCCTTCTGGAAAACCATACTTCTCTCCATATTGAATAAGCTCTCTTGCCCAAGCAGGATTTCTTTTATGGGAGAAGGTCATTTGAGGAGGTTCTTGAACTTCTGTGATATCATGATCTTCATTAGTCTCCTCATTAG
>SNQJ01S0054965.1:28408-41090 GCA_010110895.2 Picea sitchensis | reverse complement strand
CTTTAACAAAGCTTTAACCAAGATCTGACAATTTTCTCTTTCTTCTTGCCAGGTTTTGTTGTTTTCCATTGCTGACTTCTTTCTACAAAATTTGTTCTTGTACATACTTGCTTTGTAGTCCGTGACAACCCCAATCCGAGTCATTCTGGAAAACACATTTTTATTTCACATAATATGTACTGAGCTACATATTTGTTTACAAATTGGAAGACAATTGTTTTTGGGAAATAGTCTCAATTGTATTTTGTGACCCAGTTTATCTGAATATAAATATTTGGCGTTGTTCTATGGTGATATTCAATGTTTGGTGTTGTTATTTGAAATTTGTATTTCTTCTTAAAATTAACTCATTTCCCTGTACATGTTCCTGTTCTATATTGTGCATATATTGCAGCTTCCTATATTTCAGAATATTCTTCAATATACAAAATGTAAATTCATATATTTTTTTCTCTATTGCTTGTGGGTTTGAGAAAAAAATGCGAGCCCAAAACACCATTCAAATTCGAACATGATTTACATTTGGACCACAAATAATATATTAAGATACATTAATATGAATACATTTTAAATAAACAAAAACAAAATCCCTTTATACTTCAACCTAACTTTCTTGGAATCCTTGATTGCCCGCGGGTTGACTGATTAGCGGACTACCAAATCCTAATTTTCATCTATATCTTCACATCATAAGCCCGACTAAATACCGTCCCTTTCAACACTTAACCAATTATCTCACTGCGTTGTCCCAACTTAGCGCTATCGAATTCTTATCCCGCGTGTTTTGTGATATACATCTTGCACACAACACTTTTGTCATATACATTTTTCACCCAACAATTCCTTGATACACATTTTGCAAAAAACACTTCTATCATTTGCAATTCGACCCTGGACCACTGGAACTCGCAAGCTTCACTATATTCAGGTTCAAAAGATAAAGTATAGGGAAAAGAGAAACGAGAAATTGGTTAAGTATAGAAGATGGAAAAGAAGGGTTAGTATATTCACACCTGTAATAGATATCCCATTTCCTAGCAAGATCTTTTCCTGCATGTTTCTGGAGAAGTTATATACTTATTTCATACACTTGGAAAGAAGTACGAAGGTGGTGGGCATAGAAAACAACGACTAGGAATTGGAAATAGTATGGACCTGCCAATCCGACGATCCGCGAAATAAATTGTCGTGGAAAGCGGTCAGACGAGCTTCAAAATATGTTGACAAGGGTTCCCAAGGAGACGTGAAACCTTGACGGTGAAATTGTATTTATCGGAAATTTTGAGTGAAAACTGTGTAACACGGAAGAGGTCTGATCTAGGAGTCCGAAAGTCAATTTGCATATCATGGAAGCCAGGTTTTTTTTTGTATATGTAGGAGTATGTGTTTTTATTTCACAGAATATGTACTAAACTATATATTTTTTTACAAATTCAAACACAACTATTTTTGGGAAATATTCCCAAATGTATTTTGTGACCCAGTTTATCTGAATATAAATATTTGAGGTTGTTCTATGGTGATCTTCAATGTTTGGCGTTGTTATTTGAAATTTTTATTTCTTCTTAAAATTAACTCATTTTCCTGTACATGTTCCCATTCTATACTGTGCATGTATTGCAACTTCCTATATTTCAGAACATTCTTTGATATACAAAATGTTAAGTCATATATTTTTTTCTCTATTGCTTGTGGATTTGAGAAAAACATTGCGAGCCCAAAACACTAATTAGATTCAAACAGGGTCTACATTTTCACCACAAATAATCTATTAAGATACATTAATATGAATACATTTTAAATAAACAAAAACAAAATCTCTTTAAACTTGAACCTGGCTTTCTCGAGCTCTTGGATTGCTCGCGGGTTGACCGGTTAGGAGACTGCCAAATCCTCATTTCCATCTATATCTTCACATCAGGAGCTCGACCGACAACCATCCCTTTCAACACTTAGCCAATTATCTGACCGCGACATCCCAACTTAGTGCTCTCGAATTCTTATCCCACGTGTTCTGTGATATACATCTTGCACCCAACACTTCTGCCATATACATTTTGCACCTAACAATTATGTGATACACATTTTGCAGACAACACTTCCATCATTTGCAATTCACCTCGAACCATTGGAACTCGCAAGCTTCACTATACCCGGGTTTTGAACTTTTGTAAAAACGACTAGGGAAAAGATAAACAGGAATTTAAATGCTCTTTTTTTGCATGTTTATGGAGAAGTTATATACTTGTTGCATATAATTGGAAATAAATGTGAAGGTGGTAGGAACAAAAAATAGTGACTAGGAATTGGAAATTGTCTAGACCCGCCAACCCGACGATCTACAAAATAAATTGCAAGAAATTGTTGTGGAAATCGGTTGGACGGGCTTCAAAATGGGCTGACAAGGATTCTCGAGGACATGTGAAGCCCCGACGGTCAAATTGTGTTGATCGGAAGTCCAGAAGTCAATTTGTATATCATGAAAGCCAGGGGGATGTTTGCAGGTCAAGGAACACTGGAACTGCACTCCACTTGTCCAGGAATCCGCAAGCGAAAAATTCATGTAAGTATGAAATTGGAGGTGTGAAATACATTCCAAGAAATGGCAAAATATGGAAAGAAGACGCAGGGGCTTCAAAATGGGGTGACAATTGTGTATCAAGAAAGATGGTATGATGTGGGAGTGTGGAAGTACATTTGTATATCATAGAGGTCTGGGTGTTGTTTGCAGGTCATGAAACAATGGAAGTGAAATATAGAACCCGCCTGCCCAGGAATCCGCAATCTGAAAAGTGGCCAGGCATCCAATGGCTAGCAGTCGGTCGCAGTCGTGATATAAAAGCATGAAGACAAATGTGAACCCTTGAGTCTGCCAATGCGTGCATTGAAACATTTTTAGAAAAAAACGACTAAGGAGAAAGAGAGAGTATAGGGGAAAAAGAAACGAGAATTTGGTTTATATTCAAATCTGCAATATATATTCCATTTCCTAGCAAGATATTTTATGTATGTTTCTGGATAAGTTGTATACAGATTGCATATACTTGGAAAGAAGTTTGAAGGTAGCAGGCATAGGAAACAACAACTAGAAATTGGAAATTTCCTGAACCCGCGAACTCGACGATCCACAAAAGAGATGTAGTTAAGTGTGAAAAGAAGTTGGACGGGCTTCAAAATAGGGTGACAAGGATACCTGAGGAGACGTAAGGCCCCAATTGTCAAATTGTATATATCAGAACAATTCAGTGCAAAATGTGTAACACGAAAGAGGGTATTCCTGTCATCCTCAATGCACATTCATTTTTCTTTTACTTGTGATAGGTTCTCTTATTGGCATCAACAATAAAAAACCTGCATATTCATATTCCTTTCATCCTCAATGCATATTCATTCTTCCACCCAAAAATTGTGTTAAGATACATTAATATAATACAATTTAAATAAATATATTTAAACTTGAACCTGACTTTTTTCGAACTCATTGATTGGTCCTATATCGTCACATCATGAACTCGGCTGACTACAATTCATTTCAACATTTAGCCTATTATCTCTCCACGAGGTCACATCTTAGTGCTATCGAATTCTTATGCCCCCTGTTCCATGATATACATGTTGGTTCGCTTATTGCCATTTGTAAGCAAAAAATGCATTCAACAATGATTTACGGGAGTCCGATCGATTCTCAGGTTGCTGCTATTATAAATCTTACACCCAAAACTGTCATCATCTACAAGTGCGCGATATACATCTTGTACCCAAAACTTCTGGAATCTACAATTCCTCGTGACTTAGTGCTATCAAATTCTTATGCCCCCTGTTCCATGATATACATGTTGCACACAACACTTCTGTGATATACATTTTTCACCCAACACTTCCGTCGTTTACAATTCGAACACAGTTCACAAAAATTTCAAATCATTTATCACCCTCTTCAATCCATGCCACATTCATGCCCTTCCCAATGCATATTCGTTATGCTTTTACTATCGACAACTCAACATACATGTTCGCTCATTTTCATTAATAAGCAAAAATGCATTCAAGTATACAGGAGTCTGACCCACTGTCGTTGCTTTGAACTGTCCTTTCCCCTTTTCCATGATATACATATTGCACCCAAAACTTCGGTGATCTACAATTCTATAGTTATCCAACTTTATAACAGTCGATCTTCGGTTTGGCACTACTATAGATCTTGCACCCAGAAGTTCCGCTATCTACAATTCTTATGCCCCATGTTCCGTGATATACATGTTTCACACAACACTTTCATGATATACATTTTTCACCCAACACTTTTGTCTTTTACAATTCGAACCCAGTTCACAAAACTTTCAAATCATTTATCACCCTCTTCAATCCCCACCACATTCCCGCCCTTCCCAATGCACATTCGTTATGCTTTTACTATCGAAAACTCAACATACATGGTTGCTCATTTGCATTAATAAGAAAAAAAGGCATTCAAGTATACGGGAGTTCGACCCACTGTCGTTGATTTGAACTTTCCTTTCCCCTTTTCTGTGATATACATATTTCACCCAAAACTCCGGTTATCTACAATTCCATAGTTAGCCAACTTTATAGCAATCGATCTTCGTGTTGGCGCTATTATAGATCTTGCACCCAGAACTTCCGCTATCTACAATTTTGTGATGCACATCTTCCACTGAAAACTTTCGTACTATACAATTCGTCCAACTCACAAGCTTTGGTCTACCCAGCTTTACAAATATTTCAAAGCATTTATCTCTGCCTTTCATCCCCGCTACCTTCGCACCCTTCCCAATGCACTCTCCCCATTTTCCAAAAATAACCTTATAAGCTACTTGGGAGGGACTACGCTGCCACACAACACTTGTTAATATCTAATAATAACCTTACCACTTTCTATCTAAATTTAGATTTTAAAAGTTTAAAATTTCTTTATGTTAAAATTTTCAATTACATATTCAACCTATTAGAATTTGGATATATAGCCATATCTAAAAACATACAACATTGTGTTAGATTTTAAACGTTTAAAATTTCTTTATGTTAAAACTTTCAATTATATATTCAACCTATTCGAATTTGGATATATAGCCATATCTAAAAACATACAACATTGTGTCTAATTATATGTAGAGGTGATAGTAGTATATACCATGTCTATATACATATATTTTAACATCTATATGTGTATTTAAAATTTAATGGTTCACATGTTTTGTGGACCAGTTTGTTTCATTTAGGTTTATTGCAAATGAGTGTTGTAGTGATAAAATTGATCTCCTTTGTTGTTTCGTTGATTCTAGAAAATATTTTGACATTGTGCATAAGACTAACCTCTAGAATAGGTTGGGAGAGCTTAAAGTCTATTTTGAATTAAGAGTTGTTGCAGTAATACTATATGAGAAAGTTATTGCCAAGTTTAGGAACATTGAGGGTTGGTCGGAAGAAATTAACTGTAATATAGGAGTCAAACAAGGTTTTCCCCTATCCCCTACCCTTTTTGGCATCTATATTGATAAGTTAGAAGATTGTTTGGAGGGTGTAGGTTGTGTTGGCCCAACTCTCGCTAATGTATTCATCATCCACCTTCTTTATGTTGATGATATTGTTCGTATGACGAAGAGTTCCTATAACCTAGGTAAGCGACTACTAATCCTCAAGGAATTTTTCTCTAGCATGGGAATCACTGTGAACATTTACAAAACAAATGTTATGATAATTAAATCCAAAAGGATCACCTACGATACTTTTGTTTATGAAAACAATAGTTTGGAGGAAGTGCCTTCATACAAATATCTTGGAATCGATATCCACCACAAGCTCAATTGGAACTATAACATTGAAAAAAGGGTAAATGGAGGGTGTAAATCTTATTATGGGCTCGAAAACAAATGTAAATCATCAAGCCTTTGGATTTGGGATAAAAAAACAACTCCTCTTTCACACTATCCTCACTTAAGTTATCTTATATCAATGTGAAGCTTGGAGTTGCAGTATATCAAGAGAATCCTGGAGAAAGATAGAACAAATCCAAAATAATTTTATCACTTGTAATCTCAAAATTAAGTGCAATACACCCTATCCCATCCTCCTCATAGAAGCAAGTCTTTCCCCCATTGAGAGCATTGCTATGATTATATACCCAATGTACAAGAACAATATAAGCAACATGGATGACAAGAGGCTCCCTAAAATTGCTTCAAACTCTAGCCAAAACCATTAGCGGCTTAAACAAGGATGGCATAAAGATGTCAAATCTGGGCTAAATCATTGGGTAATACAAGAAGAATCCATCATGCAGAGTATCGATAATATTACAAATATTATCACTTCTAAATTTAAGGAGAACATGTGGTGTGATAAAGAATTAGTTGATAAAAAGAAATTAAGATACTACAAGGAGGTGAACCCTAACATAGAAGACCAAAATTACCTCTAAGTTTTGAGAAGTGCATGGAAGAAAATCAGCATTGCTAAAATAAGAACAAACTCCCATGAGCTACATAGTGAAACTGGGCATTGGACAACTCCCAAAACTCTGTGAGATGAAAGAATATGTCATCGTTGTGACACTAAGCAGGTAGAAGATGAAAAGCACTTCCTAGATCCCAATTTAAGTTTTTTTTCCATAATAGAGACCTTCCTAACATCCTAAGTCATGAAAACTATGGTGATCTTGGAATGCTTCTCTCAATGTTTTTCGACCATAAAAATACAATTTTATAGAAATCTAAGTAATCTTTTACTTTCTTAAGTACATGATGATGATGATGACGACGACGATCATCATCATCATCATCATTTTATATGTTAAATTTTAAATATTTAAAAAAATACTAAAATTTATTATAATTTAATGATTAACCAATAAAATAAGAATTACTAATTAATTGAATTATTCAATCACTAGTTATTGTTATTCAAAAATAATTGCATCATTTAAAATAATCATTATATTATTACCATAATCATAATCATTTAAAATAATCATAAAAAACACCATTTATTAAAACTTATATGTTATCTAAATCATTTCTTTCTTAACTTTTATCTATATATATCCTACACCATTTATTAAAACATAAAGATCATGATCTATTAAAACTTATATGTTATCTAAATCATTTCTTTCTTAACTTTTATATATATATATATATATATATATATATATATATATATATATCCTACTTAATAAAAAAAATATAAAACAGTAATTTCACAAATAAATGGAAATTACAAAATAAATTTGGAACACTACACAATATTTACAAAATAATATAAACATCATTACATTTTAATTTACTTTTTATCTTTTTGAAGATAACCACTTCTTTGGAAAGTAAAGATTCCAGAGTTGGCCCTTAATGGCCCAACGAAAAGTAAAGTTGAAAGCTCATAGGAGGAAGTAATCACTTTGCCATAACCAAGTAGTTTGCCGACATTTTTTATCACGTTGTTAAAGAGAATAAGAAATGTTCATAGAACACAACACAGAAAAGTATACTTTTTCTATAAACATTTATAACAAAAATACAGGAAACACGAAAAAAAAGAAGAGAACGCGGGACATAGTTAAAGCATGTACTACTAAAAATAAAGAAGCAAATATCTCTAACCTTACTCTTTTAAGACAGCGTGATCAGATTCCCTCTCATCCCACCGGAATGTGACAGAACTGTCAAGATTATTAAGAAAGAAATAAGGAATATTCAGCTCGTAGTTAGACCTGCCTGGAATGCAACGCCGGTGGAGGGCAACCAGGAATTCCCGGATATGAATTCTGCTACAGTATATTTGGAAGCTTCTGGGGTAGATGTTATGCGATGATAGCCGGGCCAGTTCACTCGATTCGCAGTGCCGGCACCGGGGCCAGTGTTCATATATTCTCCGTAGTAGAGTGTCTTCAATGCAAAGTTTCCGGACCACGGGTACCAACCGGCGGGAGCAATAATCTTGTCCAAGTATGATTGCATGTAGACCGTGCGAGAGTACGGCTTCCACGGTCTTCCAAGGTACGTCGGATCCGAATTCTTATCTGCTGCGATCACTCTGCACATGTGGATGGAGAAGCCGGTGTTTTGATTTGGATCTATTCTGCCCTGTGCGGTGATAAAACTCCGCCCCCCAAGTCCCTTACGCGCCAGGATGTTGCAGCTCTGGAAGACCGCAACCGCGTTGCCGAAAATAAAGTCCACGCTGCCGTAGATATCGCATTCTCTGTAAAACTGGCGCTGGGTATATGCGTAAAGCGTGTCCTGGTAACCTTTGATGCTGCATCGGTATAGAGCCGAGTGATCGGATCCTACCAGAAGAGCAATGGCTTGGTGATTTCTTGGACCWGCTGTGTTCTCGAAYCCCATGTCACGAGCAATGAATCCGTTCCCAGTAGCAACTGCACAGCAGATTCAATTAAAACATTGGTAACACATCAAGAAAATGGATGGAWCGTTTTCATTAAAAAAATTAATTTTATTTCATTTCTGKAAATARAATTCCTGTGAACATAAATATAACTGAACATACTGAAGTTWGAGATAGATTTAAGCGAAACTCCAGACAGCTTTCCTGTAACGATTGTGACATCCTTCCCGTCGCCAACGAGCATTATACCATCTTTGGAAACCTTCACCCTCTCGGCGTAGATTCCCGCTCTTACATAGATTATGTATCTTCCCTTACTTTTACTGGGAGCCGCGTTTATTGCTTCGGTGATGGTCTTGTAATGTCCGCTCCCGTCTTTGGCCACGACGGCGTTCGCTCGTATTCCGCTCGGCAGCACCTGAAGAAGCCGGCGGTCAGCCGGAGACAGCCACGACGGGAAACCGTCCTCGACTGAGAACAATTCGTTGTCCAAGGAAGCAATGGGATCGATCAAGAGACGTCGGTCGATGCCGGCGGGAGAAATGTTCTTGACCATTGCAAGAGAATTGCTGAGAAGCTTCCAAACCTTTCGCAGTGCCCCGTCCGGTAGCATAGGATTCCCGTAATTATGTCCGTTTACTCCTTCGATGCAAGTATCCTGATTTGTCAGAGACGCGCTGAGCCAAGTCTGGACGTCGTCGGCCTCCTGTCTTCTCCATTCTGAGCTCTGTAAAGACCCGAGAGAGTCGTTAAGCTGACGGAGACTATATCCGAAGAGCTCGAGGCAGTCATCCACGGCGGATTGGCTACTTTGATCCGTGATCCGTTGCCGACTCATCTCAGATCCTAAAGATGCAGACAGATTTTTCAGCTCGTACAGTGTCACCTTCACAACAATAGTGGCGAGCTCCTTGGAGCTTGCAGCTTTTCTGGATTCCGGATGTGCTAAAAGAGTCGAAACACAAACGTCCGGATACAACGTCACGCTGCACACCGATTCGAAAACCGCAGTGCCCTCCAATTCCCTGCGGTTCAGTACGACCCCGTGCTCATTTACATTACTGTGGGTACTCGTGGCCAGAGCTACACACGCAGCGGCAGCTACAAGAACTGCAAAAACCAAGCTATTTTTCATCAAATACAAGCTCGCTCTATATGAATCAAACAATCCCTTGTGGAACCTCAAAAAATTCATGATTTTTTATACTAATCAAATCCTATCAACAACAGGGACGCAACTGTAAAAGCATATGCAAGAGACCACACTGTGATTTTTTTAGCTTGGGGGCTCATCTCAATTTATAAGATCAATCCATCTATTTCACTTTCAATGCAGATAATGTGGAAAATAGAATTTGGATCGTTGTACTCGCAGGCGGCCGTATGTCCTTGTTGCTTTTATGAGAAAACCTGGTGTATTGTGTGACCTGGGTACTAGGTAGGTATTCTATAGTACGAGACCTTAAGATGTAGATTTAGCTAATAACTAGTTCTGTAGAAATCTACGTCTGGATTGATTAACATATATTCCTTTCTTCCGACTCTGGAGTCTGAACACTATAAATAGTACGATAAAGCAAACAATATGCTCAAGAAAAGAATCCAGTCCAGACTACAGGCCACCAGGCCTGATATTTTTCATCCACTTTTCCAAAAAATGGAGATTAAAAATTGTTATAAATAAAAAATTTAAAACTGTTATGTTTAAGTCTCATCAAACCGTGTAACTCTAGAGTTGCTTTGTCGTGAATATTTATGAAAGGGGTTGGTTAGTTGTTGTAAGAAATGATTTTTTTTTTAGCAGAAATTTGGTCATATAAATTTTGCAAGAATTACTATTTTTTATTGTTCAAAATTCATGTTTGAATGTAGAAATGGATTTAGCATGCTGAAAAACTCCCAAAACACTTGAATTATACAGAAATAATCACTCAAATCTACTAATCCAATAATTTTTGACAGGATTTTTGAAAAATATCCCCAAAAAATATGATGTTTTCATATAACCTTTAACTTAAGGCTTTAAATAAAGCCATTTTTATTTTCAGAGATGGATATACATTTCTGTTATTATTGATAAATATTAGTAACATATAGTATATTTTTGCACTCCATATTTGTGGATATATTACCTACTAGCACAACCACAAATTCGTGGCTGATGAACGCCGAAAGGAAGGCTTGGTTTGCAAAAAGACGGCTTGCAAAACTTGAACTGCCGGGAAAGAGAAACGACCCAAAGGTGGACGGAAGGAGTCAGAAGGAGTTTGCTGGAAGGAGGCAGTGTGTCCAGAACTGGCTGGTGAAGGCCAAAGGTTTAGGTTGGCATAGAAAATGAAACCATAATCACTCATAGGTGGCAATCAGCTAGCCACCATAGTAAATTTTAAATATGATTAAGTAAAAGTAAAAAAATAAACATGTTAAATGATGTCTTTATAATAGTGAGGAAGTTAGTGGTTGAAATCACAACCATTGATTTATTGGGACTACTAAGAATATTCCATCAATATTTAATCTTGTTCATACAAAACTGATTAAGCACTAAAAACCTATTAAATGTGCCCATGATCAATAGGTGTACGCCTTTCGACGTAATAAATATAGTTTATTGTAAAAAAAAATAACATAAAAAGGATCATTGTATGGGATGGTTGTAGGGAGGTTTTTTAATTTTTAGCTAAATATTTTAGCTTCTTACATTTAGGGATTTGGAAAGGTTTCAAAAAGCATACCCTTACCTTTATATAAAGGAGTATGTATAGCAAAAACCAGAAATATCTTTGAAATTGTTTGTTTAGGGACTTCATGATAATTGTTCTAGCCATAATTAAAAAAAAATAAAAAATTCAGTGAGAAGTAATGATTTCAATGGCATTGTTTCTCAAATCTTGATTCTTGTTTCCCACTGATTTCAATGGTATTGTTTCTCAAATTTTGATTCTTATCAAAGTCTTTCATGAATTTAATTTTTTTCACATAAAGAAGGAGCTTAACCCCTTTCGAGATAAAATGGCAAAGTTGGGACCTTGTTTGAAGAGTAACATGCTAATTTTAAATGGGGCGGGCCTTTCCTATACCATAGTGGATCCCTCCCTCTATCTTGGCATGCTAAGTTTAAATGGGGCAAGGGAGGCCTTTCCTATTCCATAGTTGAGCCCCCCCTCTATCTTCTTGCGAACAAGTGTAATGGAGTGTCCTATGTGCATATCTTTTTGCACACTTGGTGTTTTATGACTTTAGAGTGGGCATTCATTCATGGGCTTCACCTCTTTCTTGGTTGTTGGCCCTCAAGGATTTGTTGTTGATTACAAAGGGTGGTTTTTGTCCGGTCATGTGTTCTGTGCTTTATATGTTCCTCTTGGTTTATCAATACACGTCTTCGGGTTATGATAATGCTCCTTTCCCTTTTCGATTGATTTTTTGTAGTTGTGCATTTTCTCCCGTGACTATTATTTTTGGAATTGGGTTTGGAAACTCTGGGGGTGGAGTTTTTCTGGTTCCCTAATACAATGGAGAGAGATGGACTCATCCTCGAATGATTTCAAGAAAATCCTCCAACAACATGAGGAGATTTCTCAAGCCAACTGCTCTAAGCTTCAACGACTTTCAACTAAATTGGGGGAATTAGAACTAGTTATCGTCTCCTTGATAAGGAGGATGGATGATATGGAGATAAAAATCCAACTTTCAAAGACTCATATGTTCCCCTATTTCAAAAAAATCCTCCAACAACATGAGAAGATTTCTCAAGCCAACTACTCTCATCTTCTTCAACTTTCAACTAAATTAGGAGAATTCTAACTAGTTAATGTCTCTTTGACAAGGAGGATGGATGATATGAAGATGCAAATCTAGCGTTCAAAAGCTCATGTTTTCCTAGCATTACACTTGTCAATAAAGAAATAAAAGTCATAAATAAAAATATTATGAATTTTATTTCTTTATTGAAAATTAAAAAAAAAATTGAATTTAATTTTTTTTAAAATAAACTCTCACCGTGTCAAGTACCTGTCAATTATGGCACGTGGACAAAACACAAGGTATTGATTAGCGTTATTAACCATGATACGTCGCATTCATGTACTCCGACAACGGAAAGATAAAGAGAATGGAGAACTCTATTATTCGTCTCTAGCATCTCTGAATTACACCTTCTATTGAGAAATATATTATTCGTCTCTAGGATTGTGATGCCAAAGATTTTTGGCGTATGGGAAACTTCTATGCTTTCCTCCGAATGGATTTTTACTTTTTACAAAGGCACTTTTATTAATGGTGAGACAAGTTTCACTTTTGTGACCTTCACTCTATTATCACG
>SNQJ01S0054965.1:0-10852 GCA_010110895.2 Picea sitchensis | reverse complement strand
TGTATGTGGGTGAGGGGTGTATTACCTCGGGGAGGATATTATTTGAAGGCGTGGAAATTATGGATGTTCTGAGGAATGAGCCTCAAGATGATTTGTTTTTTGGGGGAGTAGAATGGGTAATCCTCTAGAGGTCTCGGGGTTGAAGGTAGGTCCTGTAGGTTTTTAAGGAGGCCCAAAACACACTTTATCTCCAGGGGGATTTCCTGTAGCATTTTCTAATGCAGGCTTGGAGGAGAGGGCAAAGTCACCTTCTTTGTTTACAAAGGAAGTATTTTCATTTGGGGTTGTTGAGGATTCTGTGGGGTTCCAGAGTGTTTTAGGGAGGGATGTTCCAAATGCACTTTCTGAGATTGATGATAGTAAATTTTATCCCTACTTATAGGGATATTCTCACCAGGTCTCCTTTGTCGAAATTTTTCTAGGGGGGAATCTCTACCTAAGACTTTAGAGAAGAAGAATAAACATGATATTTCAAGGGAAATGTCTACTATTAGCTTGGCGGGAGAGGCTTCACTATTGAAAGGAGCATTTTATGCTGGATTGGAGAAGGATTTTTCCCCACTAAAGACTAGAAGTGCGAGGAAGTTAGGGAAAGAGAAGGTGATTTGCGCTTCTACCTGTTCTACAATGATTGATGGTTCGAGGGAACTTAGAGCTCAAAAATCCCTAGAGAGAGTCAAAAGATGATTGTAGATACCCTTAATGTTAGAGGAGTGGGGAGAAGCTCCAAGTTCTTAGCCCTAAAAAGGTTCTTAGATTTAACAAAACCAGATGTTTTGCTTGTACAAGAAACAATGGTCTGTGTAACAAAAGCAAGAGAATTTTTTGTCAAATTACTTCCAAATTGGTATTTCTGTTGAGTGGATTCCTCAAGACTCTCTAGTGGGATGCTAACTGCTTGGAATCCAAGGAAAGATGAATTTTCTGCTTTCTTGACCCCTGTAGGGATTCTGTTGGAAGGATGTGTTAAAGATATTGATAGAAGAATGAAGTTAATTAACTTTTATGGACCATATTCAGATAAAGAGGCTTTTTGGGAGGCCATTAAAAGAGATGGGATACTAAATGAACATAATCTAGTAATGGGGGGTGATCTAAACTTCACTACTTCAATCAGAGAAGTGTGGGGAGCCCATGCTAGAGAATATCCATTACATCCTTATTTTAGCCAATCGATTCATGGCGAGGGGTTGGAGGATGTTGAGCCATTAAAACTACTCCCTACCTATAGAAACGACAGAGGAGGACAATATTACATTACCAAGAGACTGGATTGATTTTTGATTTCTGAGGATCTTGCGATTTCAGGGTTTAGGTACATAACTTTGGTGTGTAATTTAAAGATCTCTGATCATATGCCCGTGATTCTCCATTTGGAACAAGATAATAGAAAGGTTTGTTACCCCTTCAAATTTAATTCTATTTGGATGGAGGAACTAGAGTTTGTTAATTTTGTTAGATCCAACTAGGCTAGACTGTTGGGAGCAGAGATATTAAACCCTATGGATTCACTAGTTAAAAATATAAAGATACTAAAGTCTCTGGTGATAAACTGGGGGAAAAAAAGTTTGAATCAAAGGAAGAGTTGGTAAAGCTTGAATTTGATTTGGATACACTTTACTCAAATCATCCTAGAGGATTCGAGAAGGAGGAAGATAAAGTGTTGATTGCAGAAAAAGAGAAGAGGAAATTGATTCTAATGAGACAAGAGGAGGAAACTTGGAGGAAAAAGAGTAGACTAAATTGGCTGGTTTCAGGTGATAGGAACACAAAGTTCTTTCATGCTTATGCAAACTCTAGAAAACAGATCAATACTATTTGGGAGATTACTAAGGAGGATGGAACTGTGATCTATAGTAATCAAGGTCTACAAATGGAATCAGATGGCTTCTTCCAGAATATTTTCATGGCTCAGCCTAATCTTTCCATATCTAATCAACTCATAGTTTTAAGAAATTACCCAAGGATTTTTACGGAGGAAGATAGTCGTAGATTGACTGAGCCAATAACTTCAGCAGAAATTCTGTCAAATATTAGAGGCTTTAAAGTTTCAAGAATCCCTAGGTCAGATGGCTGGACTGTGGAATTTTTTCTTTCTTTTTTGACATCCCGGGAGATGATATTTTGGAGATGGTTGAAGATTTGAATGCTACTTTTGTAGCTCTTAAACCTAAGAGTGAGAATCTAGGATCTTTTGGAGAATATAGACCTATATATTTATGTAACTTGGTGTTTAAGATCATTACTAAAATTATTGCTACTAGACTTAAATCCACTTTGTCCTTTGGTATCTCAAAGGAACAATTTGGTTTTCTTGAGGGAAGCAAAATTATTGATGCTATTGGTATTGTATAGGAAGNCTTAAGTTATGTGTTAAGTTTTGCAAATGGACAAATCTTCTTTGTTGGCCAAAGTAATTGAGCACTTAAACGATCTCAAACTACAAGCCTTAAGTTATGCATTAAGTTGATGTAACAATTGAACTTTTTATTTTAACTTTAAAATGCAGATGATCGAATGATTATCCGGCTTAGGTTTTGAATTAATTGTTTCCTTAAAATTGTGCTTTAATGGTTAATTTCAATTTAAATTATTATTTGTAATTTTTAAATGAAATTATAATTAGCACTCATTTTTAGTTTAAAGAATGAAATTCGTTTATATCTATTCCTTGACTTTTTAACATTTGGAAAATTAGGAAAATAATAGTAACTTCAATGAAAAAATAAAATTCTACCAATTTTAAATGTCAAAATCATTCATTAGATTGAATGATAAATATGGAGCTTATTGATTCCCAAGGAACTTTTTCTTAAAAAACTAACAAGTGGACCTCCCCTCCCCTCCTCTTGAAAAGTAAGGCAGTGCATACAAAATGTCTGATTTGTTTTAATAGTGGCATTATATAGTTTGTACTATCGTGTTTCTTTAAGAACATAACTTTGATATAATCTTCTTAATAAAGAACATGTTTTGATCTGAGAGTACTAATGGATCATGTTCTCTGGATCCTGGTTGGGATCTGCACGACTTAATGGCTAGCATTTTTGGAAGTGGCGTTGGAGGTAGGACAAGTAATTGATGGCAGGGTAAAGGACTAGTTTAGGGATAAAACCTTTGTAGCGGATGACCTGATAGACAATAGGTGTGATGGCATGTGATGTTTCGGTTTTAGCAGAAGGACTGGCAGATGATCAATGGTGGAGCCAGGGAGGACTACTTAAATCCGACGAAGTGTATAGGGAAGATTTACAACGGTACATGCAATCTAAAGTATTGGATGACGCGAGGGTTGGTAAGTATGAGGCAAAGCTAGAGACCCGACTCTTGAAAGGGACAAATGGCGAAGTATCTAGTGGGGTTACGGATGTTGGAATTAGTGAAGTCATAAATGAAATATTTTCTCGGGAAGCAGAAAGGGGAGATACGTTGGGAGAATTACCGCCTAACCTACCTTTGTTTTTCTCATCGAATGAGTCAGAGGGAAGCTAGCTCCGTAAGGTAACAATGGATGGAGAGCGAAGGTTGATTACTAAAGAAGGAAAACAGGGGGTGACTGTTAGACCTATAGTTGGTGATGTAGGTAGGAACCCATAGTGCAGACCTGGGGTTGTTAGGTCTGCGGAGGAGGAGTGGGATCTAAGGAAAGGTAAGCTATTGCTGGGAGTGGCGGATAAGGTTGGGAGCGAGGAGTCTATGGTGGTTGAAGTTTTTACCAGTATTCGGAAGGAGGTGAACCTTCAAGCGAATGTAAAGGCTTGGAGAGTGAAAAATACAAATCCAAAGGTAACCCTTGGTTGGGACATCGAGATGCAGGAAGTAGGATTGTATTCTTCGCGGGTGCTTGTAGGTAGCTTTGAGTACTGGGCTATGGGGGCTAGGGAGATACATAAGTGGGTGGAGGATACTTGGAGCCCTGTGTTGGGATACTCACCATAAGTCTTCATATTGACTAGAGGATGGTTCTGTTTCCTTTTTAATTCCCTGGAGGATGTAGAGGTGGTACTAAACCAGGTTTGGGTGGTGAAAAATGAAAACCTCATGTTAAAAAACTGGCATTTCGCGTTCAATCCATAGAAAGAGGTCATATGTTACAAACATTTGTGGGTTTTAATCCCTGTTTTCCCGCTTACAATATGGAACTTGGAGGCTTTTAAGGTGATTGGAAACACGCTAGGGAAATTTTTATGCACTGATCCTAAACTACTGTCTGGTTCTAATATACGGATGGGTAAATTGTTAGTGGAAATCAACATGTTTGAAGGGTTACTGATCGAGATAGAAATAAAGTTGTGTGGAATAGTGATCCAACATAGGCTAGATTATATGGGGGTGTTGTTCAGATGTTCATAGTGTAAGGAGATGGGCCACCTGCAACATTAATGTCGTTGGGATAACAAGAAAGTGACACAAGGTTGTTTTGATGTGTTCAGAGAAATGGAAGCAATTGAAATGAATTTTCCCATAGAAGACTAGATCGAGAACAAGCCATCCCCAGTCGTGGAAAGCGATTTTGTGTCCGGTAAGTTAAATCATATTTGTTCAAATTTTTCATCCATTATTTATGTCAGTGTTGAGGGTGGAAATATGGATTTAGGGTTGGAGTCTACTAAGCTTGTTTATGCCTCAAAAAGGGGGATAAGATCTGTGTTTAACCTTGTTTGTGATGACCCTACTGAGGATTTTAGGAAGGATTGTGAGGTAGGAACTCAAAAAATTATCACTGAAGTTTCGACGGGTTTAGGGAGGGTTTTGGAAGGAAAGGAAGTTGATAGATCTATGGGTGGGGGGTCTGATGCTCATAATGTTTTTTAGGATCAGACGAGGGATTTGGGGAAGGGGGGGGGTTACTACTAGTTTTTGAGGGATTTTTTTGTATGTGGGTGAGGGGTGTATTATCTCAGGGAGGATATTATTTGAAGGCGTGGAAATTATGTATGTTCTGAGGAATGAGCCTCAAGATGATTTGTTTTTGGGGGGAGTAGAATGGGTAATCCTTTAGAGGTCTCGGGGTTGAAGGTAGGTCCTGTAGGTTTTTAAGGAGGCTCGAAACACACTTTATCTCCAGGGGGATTTCTTGTAGCATTTTCTAATGCAGGCTTGGAGGAGAGGGCAAAGTCACCTTCTTTGTTTACAAAGGAAGTATTTTCATTTGGGGTTGTTGAGGATTCTATGGGGTTCCAGAGTATTTTAGGGAGGGATGTTCCAAATGCACTTTCTGAGATTGATGATTCCATAGTAAATTTTATCCCTACTTATAGGGATATTCTCACCAGGTCTCCTTTGTTGAATTTTTCTAGGGGGGAATCTCTACCTAAGACTTTAGAGAAGAAGAATAAAGATGATATTTCAAGGGAAATGTCTACTATTAGTTTGGCAGGAGAGGCTTCACTATTGAAAGGAGCATTTTATGGTGGATTGGAGAAGGATTTTTCCCCGCTAAAGACTAGAAGTGCGAGGAAGTTAGGGAAAGAGAAGGTGATTTGTGCTTCTACCTGTTCTACAATGATTGATGGTCTGAGGGATCTTAGAGCTCAAAAATCCCTAGAGAGAGTCAAAATATGATTGTAGATACCCTTAATGTTAGAGGAGCGGGGGGAAGCTCCAAGTTCTTAGCCCTAAAAAGGTTCTTAGATTTAACAAAACGAGATGTTTTGCTTGTACAAGAAACAATGGTCTGTGTAGCAAAAGCAAGAGAAATTTTTGTCAAATTACTTCCAAATTGGTATTTATGTTGAGTGGATTCCTCAAGACTCTCTAGTGGGATGCTAACTGCTTGGAATCCAAGGAAAGATGAATTTTCTACTTTCTTGACCCCTGTAGGGATTCTTTTGGAAGGATTTGTTAAAGATCTTGATAGAAGAATGAAGTTGATTAACTTTTATGGACCATATTCAGATAAAGAGGCTTTTTGGGAGGCCATTAAAAGAGATGGGATACTAAATGAACATAATATGGTAATGGGGGGCGATCTAAACTTCACTACTTCAATTAGAGAAGTGTGGGGAGCCCATGCTAGAGAATATCCATTACATATTTATTTTAGCCAGTCGATTCAAGACGAGGGGTTGGTGGATGTTGAGCCATTAAAACTACTCCCTACCTAGAGAAACGACAGAGGAGGACAGGATTACATTACCAAGAGACTGGATCGATTTTTGATTTCTGAGGATCTTGTGATTTCAGGGTTTAGGTACAGAACTTTGGTGTGTAATTTAAAGATCTCTGATCATATGCCCGTGATTCTCCATTTGGAACAAGATAATAGAAAGGTTTGTTACCCCTTCAAATTTAATTCTATTTGGATGGAGGAACTAGAGTTTGTTAATTTTGTTAGATCCAACTAGGCTAGACTGTTGGGAGCAAAGATATTAAACCCTATGGATTCACTAGTTAAAAATATAAAGATACTAAAGTCTCTGGTGATAAACTGGGAAAAAAAAAAGTTTGAATCAAAGGAAGAGTTGATAAAGCTTGAATTTGAGTTGGATACACTTTACTCAAATCATCCTAGAGGATTCGAGAAGGAGGAAGATAAAGTGTTGATTGCAGAAAAAGAGAAGAGGAAATTGATTCTAACGATACAGGAGGAGGAAACTTGGAGGAAAAAGAGTAGACTAAATTGGCTGGCTTCAAGTGATAGGAAGACAAAGTTCTTTCATGCTTATGCAAACTCCAGAAAACAGATCAATATTATTTGGGAGATTACTGAGGATGGAACTGTGATCTATAGTAATCAAGGTATACAAATGGAATCAGATGGCTTCTTCCAGAATATTTTCATGGCTCAGCCTAATCTTTCCATATCTGATCAATTCATAGTTTTAAGAAATTACCCAAGGATTTTTACGGAGGAAGATAGTCGTAGATTGACTGAGCCAATAACTTTAGCAGAAATTCTGTCAAATCTTAGAGGCTTTAAAGTTTCAAAAATCCCTAGGTCAGATGGCTGGACTGTGGAATTTTTTCTTTCTTTTTTTGACATCCTGGGAGATGATATTTTGGAGATGGTTGACGATTCCATTAGGAAAGAAAGGGTGACTGGAGATTTGAATGCTACTTTTCTAGCTCTTAAACCTAAGAGTGAGAATCTAGGATCTTTTGGAGAATATAGACCTATATCTTTATGTAACTTGGTGTTTAAGATCATTACTAAAATTATTGCTACTAGACTTAAATCCACTTTGTCCTTTGGTATCTCAAAGGAACAATTTGGTTTTCTTGAGGGAAGCAAAATTATTGATGCTATTGGTATTGTATAGGAAGATTTACATAGCATCAAGGTTAAAAATATCAAATCATCGGTTCTTAAACTAGATTTGATAAAGGCTTATGACAGAGTGGACTGGGGTTTCTTAAGGCTAGTGTTGCTACAGGTGGGAATGATTTTAGAAGCTACTAAATGGATCATGGGGTGTGCGACTTCTGCAAACTATGTTGTGTTGATCAATGGTAAGCCTGGAAAATTCTTTAAAAGTACAAGGGGATTAAGGCAAGGGTGTCCTTTATCTCCCTTATTGTTTCTTCTTGTTGTAGAAGGGATAAGTAGAGCCATAAAGGAGCAGGTAAGGAATAAGAAAATAGAAGGAATACATGTGGCAAGAGGGATATGCATTACACATTTGATGTTTGTTAATGATGTTATTCTGTTTGGAAATTGAAATATTGTTGAGTGGGAATTTATTAAGGAAATTCTAGAACTTTTTTGTAAAGCGACAATAATTCCATTCATTCCTCAGGAATCCTCGTTTCTAGAAGTTGGTTGGGTAGTAAAGGACTTATCTTTGTTGAAGGTGATTTTACCCTTTGAATTAAAACCAATAGATGTTGGTTTTAAGTATCTTGGGTGTTTTTTAAAACCTAATTGCTATAATAGGGTTGATTGGAACTGGCTAGTGAAAAAATTTGAAAAAATGATTGCAAATTGGAGCCATAGATGGTTAAGTTTAGGGGGAAGGGTTACACTTGTCAAAGTTGTTCTTGAAAGTATTCCTTTATATTGGATTTCTTTGGATAATATTCCAAAAATTATACTAAATACTATTAGAAGGAGGATGTTTAGTTTCATGTGAAGTAGGAAAAAGCTAGGTCTCGTATTCTATAGTACGAGACCTTAAGATGTAGATTTAGCTAATAACTAGTTCTGTAGAAATCTACGTCTGGATTGATAAACATATATTCCTTTCTTCCGAATCTGGAGTCTGAACACTATAAATAGTACGATAAAGAAAACAATATGCTCAAGAAAAGAATCCAGTCCAGACTACAGGCCACCAGGCCTGATATTTTTCATCCACTGTTCCAAAAAATGGAGATTAAAAATTGTTATTTTTATTTTTAAAAAATTAAAAACTGTTATGTTTAAGTCTCATCAAACCGTGTAACTCTAGAGTTGCTTTGTCGTGAATATTTATGAAAGGGGTTGGTTAGTTGTTGTAAGAAATGATTTTTTTTAGCAGAAATTTGGCCATATAAATTTACAAGAATTATTATTTTTTGTTGTTCAAAATCCATGTCTGAATGTAGAAATGGATTTAGCACGCTGAAAAACTATCAGAACACTTGAATTATACAGAAATAATCACTCAAATCTACTAATCCAATAATTTTTGACCGGATTTTTGAAAAATATCCCCCAAAAATATCATGTTTTCATATAACCTTTAATTTAAGGCTTTAAATAAAGCCATTTTTATTTTCAGAGATGGATATACATTTATGTTATTATTGATAAATATTAGCAAAATATAGTATATTTTTGCACTCCATATTTGTGGATATATTACCTACTAGCACAGCCACAAATTCGTGGCTGGTGAACGTCGAAAGGACGGCTTGGCTTGCAAAAAGACGGCTTGCAAAACCTGAACCGCCGGGAAAGAGAAACGACCCAGAGGTGGACGGAAGGAGTTGGAAGGAGTTGGCTGGAAGGAGGCAGTGTGTCCAGAACGTGGCTGGTGAAGGCCAAAGGTTTAGGTTGGCATAGAAAATGAAACCCTAATCACTCATAGGTGGCAATTAGCTAGCCACAATAGTAAATTTTAAATATGATTAAGTAAAAGTAAAAAAATAAACATGTAAACTGATGTTTTATAATAGTGAGGAAGTTAGTGGTTGAAATCACAACCATTGATTTATTGGGACTACTAAGAATATTCCATCAATATTTAATCTTGTCCATACAAAACTGATTAAGCACTAAAAACCTATTAAATGTGCCCATGATCAATAGATGTAATAAATATAGTTTATTGTAAAAAAAAATAACATAAGAGGGATCATTGTATGGGATGACTGTAGAGAGGTTTTTTAATTCTTAGCTAAATATTTTAGCTTCTTACATTTAGGGATTTGGGAAGGTTTCAAAAAGCATACCCTTAAAGGAGTATGTATAGCAAAAACCAGAAATATCTTTGAAATTGTTTGTTTAGGGACTTCATGCTAATTGTTTTAGCCATAATTAAAAAAAAAAAAAAAAATCAGTAAGAAGTAATGATTTCAATGGCATTGTTTCTCAAATCTTGACTCTTGTTTCCCACTGATTTCAATGATATTGTTTCTCAAATTTTGATTCTTATCAAAGTCTTTCATGAATTTAATTTTTTTCACATAAAGAAGGAGCTTAACCCCCTTCCAGATAAAATGGCAAAGTTGGGACCTTGTTTGAAGAGTAACATGCTAATTTTAAATGGGGCGGGTCTTTCCTATTCCATAGTGGATCCCTCCCTCTATCTTGGCATGCTAAGTTTAAATGGGGCAAGGGAGGCCTTTCTTATTCCATAGTTGAGCCCCCCTCTATCTTCTTGCGAACAAGTGTAATGGAGTGTCCTATGTGCATATCTTTTTGCACACTTGGTGTTTTATGACTTTAGAGTGGGCATTCATTCATGGGCTTCACTTCTTTCTTGGTTGTTGGCCCTCAAGGATTTGTTGTTGATTACAAAGGGTGGTTTTCGTCTGGTCATGTGTTCTGTGATTTATATGTTTCTCTTGGTTTATCAACACACGTCTTCGAGTTATGATAATGCTCCTTTCCTTTTTCGATTGATTTTTTGTGGTTGTGCATTTTCTCCCGTGACTATTATTTTTGGAATTGGGTTTGGAAACTCTGGGGGTGGAGTTTTTCTGGTTCCCTAATACAATGGAGAGAGATGGACTCATCCTCAAATGATTTCAAGAAAATCCTCCAGCAACATGAGGAGATTTCTCAAGCCAACTACTCTAAGCTTCAACAACTTTCAACTAAATTGAGGAAATTAGAACTAGTTATCGTCTCCTTGATAAGGAGGATGGATGATATGAAGATAAAAATCCAACTTTCAAAGGCTCATGTGTTCCCCTATTTCAAGAAAATCCTCCAACAACATGAGGAGATTTCTCAAGCCAACTACTCTCATCGTCATCAACTTTCAACTAAATTGGGAGAATTCTAACTAGTTAATGTTTCTTTGACAAGGAGGATGGATGATATGGAAATGCAAATCTAGCGTTCAAAAGCTCATGTTTTCCTAGCATTACACTTGTCAATAAAGAAATAAAAATCATAAATAAAAATATTATGAATTTTATTTCTTTATTGAAAATTAAAAGAAATTTTGAATTTTTAAATTTTTAAAATAAACTCTCACCGTGTCAAGTACCTGTCAATTATGGCACGTGGACAAAACACAAGGTATTGATTAGCATTATTAACCATGATACGTCGCATTCATGTACTCCGTGTCTAGGATTGTGATGCCAAAGATTTTTGGCGTATGGGAAACTTCAATGCTTTCCTCCGAATGGATTTTTACTTTTTACAAAGGCACTTTTATTAATGGCGAGACAAGTTTCACTTTTGTGACCTTCACTC